>NW_020716939.1:411011-422684 GCF_900518725.1 Notechis scutatus | reverse complement strand
AGAAGCTTCCCTCAAGCCTCCGGGAGGGCCAAAATGGCCTCCCCCAGGCTCCACAGGCTGAAAACAGGCACTTCCGGTATTTCCGGAAGGCCCGTTTTTCGGTCTCCTGAGGCTGCAGAGGCTTCCCTCAAGCCTCCGGGAGGGCCAAAATGGCCTTACACGGGCCGAAAATCATCTGGGAGGCATGCGCAGTGCAGGTAAGGGGGCAAGGTTGCACGGGGGTGGCAGGGCACCGTTGCATTGTGGGTGCCGGCACGTGCATGCTTTCGGCACGCCACCACAAAAAGGTTCTCCATCACTGGAATAGGGTAACACATTGTTCTGCCATTTTGCCCTTGCAGAGAAAAACGGAATCGGAGCGGGAGAATATTGTCTGGGAATGGAAAGAGCTACAAAGGTTTCTCCGAGATCAGGAAGAGCTCTTGTTAAGGCAGTTGGAAGAACTAGAGAAGGACATCATCACCAGGCGAGACGAGCACCTTTCCAGAAATGACCGTGGCAGAGCCAGCCGGGGGAAAGGAGAAAAAGAGCCTCTGTCAAAGGTGGTCAATTAAAACCCGCTTCCCAAAATGAAATGTGATTTTTTTTGTTTTTTTTTGGCCTTCTTGATTTTGACTTGGAAAGAGCAACCTGCTGCTTCTCAACGTATACGGGCAGTTGAGTTCAACATTTCTTTGGCTAAGCGAGACAGTTGTTGAGCTGAGTTTTGCTCCATTTTACGACCTTTCCTGCCACTGTTGTTAAATGAATCGCTGCAGTTGTGAAGTGAGTCACACAACGGCTCAGGGAATCCGGCTTCGCCGTTGGCTTTGCTTGTCAGAGGGTCGCGAAAACGGATCGCACGACCGTGCGGGACCCTTCGACCGTCATAAATGTGAACCAGTTGCAAAGTGTCCAAAGTATGGTCATGTGACTACGATGCCGCAGCGGTCATAAGTGTGAAAAATGGTCATAAGTCCCTCTTTTCAGTGCTGTTGTAACTTCAAAACGGTCACTAAATGAAGGTGTTAACTCATAAAATATTTCTGTGGTCTTTTAGGGTTGCCAACAGAAAGGGAGGGGGAAGCAGTGGGCAGCTTGCATTCCATAAATGTTTTCAAGAATAGTTTCTAGGTGACAGAAGTTTTTGCCGCGCAAAATTCTAACTGGAGAGCATGATTGATGACTCTGGGCTATGGATGTGTCCCATTGGAGAATATGAATTATGATGTACCCAGGAAGTGGGGGAAAACCAGGTCAAGAGTGAGAATGAATGATGTGTCTCAGAGTCGTCTACATTCAGGCAGCGCCGGCATGTTTACTCCTAATAAATCTTTATGTTTGAAAATCTGGCTAGAGACTCATGATTTAAATGGAGGTAACTACCGGAGCCCTGACAGAAGGGTTGTAAGTTAAGGACCTCTGGGCTGCTTATAAAAATGATCAAAATAATCCTTAAGAGACAGCATTTAGCCAACTATGTCTGACTTCAGAGACCTAAAGTAGAGTCAAGCTGACAGGCAGTCCTCGACTTACAACAGTTCATTTAGTGGCCGTTCGAAGTTACAACAGCGCCGAAAAAAGTGACTTATGGCCATTTTTTCACACTTACGACCGTTGCAGCATCCCCATGGTCACGTGATCAAAATTCAAACGCTTGGCCATTGACTCATATTTATGACGGTTGCCCCTTCAGACCAGCAAAGTCAATGGGGAAGCCAAATTCACTTAACAACTATGTTACTCACTGTCAGGATTCCAACAATCTCTCTAATTAAATCATGATTCTCGAGCCAAACTTCAAAAGATTCATTAGAGGCAACATACTGGCACTGCCCTGTAAGAAGCCAACTCTGGCATACGTAATTTACAGCCTGTGACCCTGTTTCCCCCTCCCCCTGGGTGTTTCATAATTCATATTCTCCAATGGGACACATCCATAGCCAAGAGTCATCAATCATGCTCTCCAGTTAGATTTTTGCACGGCAGAAACTTCGGTCACTTAGAAACTATCTTTGAAAACATTTATGGAATGCAAGCTGCCCACGGCTTCCCCGTCCCTTTCTGTTGGCAACTCTAAACAGACCACAGAAATATTTTATGAGTTAACACCTTCATTTAGTGACCGTTTTGTCTCATAAACCCAGATTCTCCAATTGAGGACGTTCACGGGCTGGGTGTCATCATTCACGTTCTCCAATGAAATATATTTGTGGGCAAAAACTCTGGTATTTTATTTAAAGTCTTTTAAAGATAAGAGTTGGAATGTACTTTCGCTTTCAAACTGCTCTTCCGATTTCCTTCCTCCCCTCCCCCCCTTCCCTATGGCAACTACTAAAACAGGCATAGGAATGTTTTATGAGTTGGCACTCACTTAACAACTGCAGTGATTCACTGAACAACTGTGGCAAGAGAGGTGGTAAGGCCCTATTGCGGTCGTAAGTCGAGGACTACCTGTATATGTCTACTAATCAAAATGAGTTGAGTGGAACATTGTCGGGAAAATGTTTTGAAAATTATTGGATTTAATTCGTTAATGATGTGAATAATCAATCACACTGCATCTGTGGCCACTTTAATTAAAACCATTTCTATGTTTGTATCAAGTGTTCACTTGCACTTAAAGAGGAAAATGATTAATGCTGTTTAGTAATTTCTTTTAGGGGAAATGGTTACAGAAGAAAAGAATCTGAATTATTCCCAGAAGTCTTATCATGCCTGATACATTTTTCTTTCTGTTTTCTTCCTTCCTTCCTTTCTTTTTGCTGCAGAATCTCAGAAGGGCAACCAAAGGGTATGTTTATATAATTAGAGTTTAGAACTAATTTTATTGTCACTTTAAATGTACATTAATGTTTATATAATTGTGTCGGTGGGTTGTATTCATTGAATTGAATTGAATAGAAATTGAATTGAATTGAATAGAATAGAAATTGAATAGAATTAGAATAGAATAGAACAGAACAGAACAGAATAGAATAGAATAGAATAGAATAGAATAGAATAGAATAGAATAGAATAGAATAGAATAGAATAGAATAGAATTCTTTATTGGCCAAGTGCGATTAGACACGCAAATCATTTCTCTTGGTGCAAATGCTCTCAGTGTACATAAAAGAAAAGATACATTCATTATGAGTCAAGAATCAAGGTACAACACTTAATAATAGTCATAGGGTACAATAAGCAATCAAATCATACTAGGAAACAGTCAGTATAAATCGTAAGGATACAAGTGTCAAAGTTACAGTCATACAGTCACAAGTGGGAGGGGATGGGTGATGAGTGATGAGAAGATTAATAGTAATAGTAATGCAGACTTTGTAAATAGTTTGACAGTGTTGTGGGAATTATTTGTTTAGCAGAGTGACGGCATTCGGGGGGAAAACTGTTCTTGTGTCTACTTGTTCTCGTATGCAGTACTCGATAGCATCGTTTTGAGGGAAGGAGTTGAAACAGTTTTATGTCCGGGATGTGAGAGGGCTGTGAATATTTTCACAGTCCTCTTTTTGACTCCTGCAGTGTACAGGTCCTCAATGGAAGGGAGGTTGGTAGTAATTGTTTTTTCTGCAGTCCTAATTATCCTCTGAAGTCTGTGTTTTTCCTGTTGGGCTGCAGAACCAAACCAGACAGTTACAGAGGTGCAGATGACAGACTCAATAATTCCTCTGTAGAACTGGATCAGCAGCTCCTTGGGCAGTTTGAGCTTTGTGAATTGGAACAGAAAGAACAATCTTTGTTGTGCTTTTTTGATGATGTTTTTGTTGTTAGGTGTCCATTTTAGGTCATGTGATATGGTAGAACCTAGAAATTTGAAGGTCTCTACTGTTGATACTGTGTTGTCTAGTATTGTAAGAGGTGGTAGTATGGGAGGGTTGACCTCGGAATGATTCCTTAACTCTTGTGCCCGTATAATTTGCATTGATTATATTCGTCTGTTTTTAATGGCATTCTTTTTTTTCATTGTATTGTTAGCAACCAGGATAGGAAAGCATGTAAATTTCATAAATCAATAAAAGGGAGGTAAGAAGGAAGTTTGACAGGCCGAAAAAAATGGTCAGTATCAAATTCTGTCCAGAGTCTTTGCTGTGAAAATGGGCAGCCATTTTTATCATATGAACAGACAAATTGGTGTCGCCTGAGGGAAACAAAGAATAATATAATATAGCTCATCTTTATTGTATTTTTTTTATTTGATTCCTAATAGAAAGCAGCCAAGAGTCTGAATTTTGATTATGTGAACATGGGGGATGCTGCAATGGTTATATAAGTGCAAAAAAACGGTCATAAGTCACTTTTTCCGGTGGCGTTGTAACTTCAAATGGCCACTAAACGAACAGTTGTAAATTGAGACCTGCCTGTATTCTTTTGGCAAAAAGCTTCTTTGTGCTTGCGTATGGAATGTTACTGTGTGATGAATCCACTACAGGTAGTCCTCGGCTGAGTTCATTTAGTGACCGTTCAAAGCTACAACAGCCCCGAAAAATGTGACTTACGATCATTTCCCACAGTTATGACCTTTGCAGCATCCACATGGTCACAGGATCGAAATTCAGATGCTAGGCAACTGATTCATATTTATGACCGTTGCTGTGTCCCAAGGTCATGGGTTCACCATCTACCACCTTCCAACAAGCGAGGTCAATGGGAAGCCAAATTTAATTTTATTGGGTTGCTAACTTATCGACTGCAGCGATTCATTTCACAGCTGTGGTAAGAAAGGTCGTAAAATGGAGCAAAACTTACTTAACCAATGTCTCACTTAATAACAGAAGTGTTGTGGCCCGCTAGAGGAGCTGGCAGTAGACTTGGACAGTGAGGAGTTTGGTGTCATGCCTTTGGTAGAATCGGACTCTGAGGGAGCGGAGGAACAGCCGACAGGGAGTGGAGGTGTGGCTCCGGAGGTTGTGGAGGAGGCTGGGGAAGGGCAGAGGCCAGCTGGGCAGTCAGAGGAAGAACCAGGCCCATCCCCTCTTCATCCAAGGACACACAGGGAGGAAGGGAGAAGGAAACAACTTGGCTTACGAGAGAGGAAGCGGCCATGATCCCCCTCTGGTTGCAGCTGGGGAGAATAGTATATAAGACTGTTAAAACACAGGGTTGCCAGAAGCAAAGCGTGTGTTATTTGGGCTGAAGTTATCTTGGTTGGCATCCTTCCAACAGACTGTGCCTTGTTATCTCCTTGAAGTTGGTAATTACTTATGCTGGTCTGTTGTGGAAATTTCTTCATTGTAGTTTGTTTTGGTTTTTTATTTCACCTCTATCTGCTCATTAAGTTTGGACTGTATTGCTTTCTTTTGAAGAATATTTTTGAGTACATTTTATCTCCAACTGAGAATTATTGAACAGTGGGGCCAAGTTGGAGGCATTAAAGGACATTTATTTACATTTTGGATTTTGTTACGTTTGTGTTACACTCCGGGTCATCACAGTTGGGGAGGAACATGGGCCAGTCCTGGAGTCTGGGGAAGGCTCAGACGAGTACCCTGAGTCAGGGCAGAGATGGGGCCAGGGCCTTCCGACAGTTATCAGCTGCCTTTGGAGTTGGAGATCAGTGAGGCAGAAGAGCAGCTGGAGCCTGTTCCCAATGTGCTCATGTGCAGAGCTGCCAGGAGAAGGGAACAGTTAAAGAACAAAGGTCGACTCGGGAGTAAAGGCTCAGGTAGACGATGAATGGCCTCTCTCATAGGGAATAAAGAGGAACGAAAGGGGAGTGGTGTTTGCAGGAGACAATTAGTTTAATTTATTAGAGTGAAGATCTGTTCCTGACTTCTTGCCAAGTAATTGCTGCTACAGTGTGGTGTTTTGAAGATACCGTTCTGGCAACTCTCCAAGCCTGATCAAGGCCTGTAGTTGTGAAATCTCATGAAAGACTGTTTGCCGGGACTCTTCCTGCTGGAGAGGAATTCCCTGTATAACCTAAATAAAAGGGGTTTTATTGGGATGAGGAGGACGATCTTCATGATCTTGGGAAACCTAGGTCAGAACAAGACGTTTGGGGCTCGGTTGAGGTTGTAAGTTGAGTACCACCTGTATAGGAGGGCTGATTTCAGCTTATGACAAGAGAAAGTATCAAAATAGGCAAGAAATGACAACTAGGGAATCGGTCCTAGATTGAAATCGGGTATAAAGACCGTTGTTTAAATCCGAAAAGGCTCTTATTTCCGCCCCCTTTTCCTCTTTTTAATCAGCAGGAAGAATGGGGTATTTTCTAAATGTCAGAGAGACTTCATGGAGGTGGAGTGCAGGTTCAACCGCTTTTTGAGAAAGAGGATTGAACTAAGAGAAGTTTTATGTACATTTAAAGGTGAGTTCAGACCGTCAGTGGAGATGTTGGTCTAGGACAGTGGTGGCTAACCTTTTGGGACTCCAGTGCCAAAAATTGCGCGCGCAATTTCCCCCACCCCCCCTGCCGCTGCCCCCTCCCAGCTGACTTTCAGCCTGTTTGAGGCCTTTTTCGGCCTCCCAGAGGCTTGAGAAAAGACTATGCAGGCCGAAAAATAGGCCTGTTTTGTCATTTCCAGTATTTCTGGAAATACAGGAAGTGACAAAACTGGCCTATTTTTCGGCCTGCAAAGGTTTTCCTCAAGCCTCTGGGAGGCCGAGAAAGGCCTCAAACAGGCCAAAAATCAGCTGGGAGGCGCGCGCATGCGCAGTGAGGTAAGTTTGCCTGCCGTTCGCGTGCCAACACAAATGGCTCTGCGTGCCACCTGTGGGATGCATGTCATAGGTTCGCCATCACAGGTCTCGGAGCAAAAAGATCCTGGTTGGGTCCCTTCGCAGCCACAGAAACCCCGGGAGGAATTGGGGGCCAGCCCCTCCCTTTCAGTCCAAAATTCAGGGTTGGGGAGAGAGGAAGGGGGTTGGAGTAAGAGTGGGGAAATCCAGGTTTTGGTTCCCCCCTCAGCCATTGAAGCTGCAGACAGGATTAGGTCTACTTCCCTCATCTAAGCCTGTTCTGTCCCAGCTCTCCAAACACCGCAAACCCTCTGAGGAAAAAATCAAAAGATTCCTTTATTAGGAATGCTGGCAGCGCCGACAGAAAGTTTTTCTTGCAGGCTAACAAGTCCGTCCAGCCGAAAGATGAGTAGTTGTCTGCCCAGGGGTGGGCTTCAAAAATTTTAGCAACGGGTTCTCTGCCCGGTTGCTGCATGGACGGTCACTAAACGAACTGTTGTCAGTCAAGGATTACCTATAATCCCTGGTGGGCTTAAAATGGAGGGCCGTGGTTCTTATCTCTCTCCTCTTATCTCTCTCCCCTTTCAGAATTGCTGAAGCTGGAAATGGAGGAAGAGGCAGATGAATATGTTTTACCAGGTAAAACTACAGTATATTAAACTACTTTTTAAAAATATATTTTTTCTTTCTTGTCTTGGTTGTGCTGCTATAACTAAGTCAGAACATGAAAAGTGCCAGGTGAAGAGTTCCAGAAAAATCCCCACCCCCAAAAAATGTTCAAGGCTGGATATTTCAGAACCATCTCTTTCTTTTGGGGTAATCAAACCCTTCTAGAACCTGAAGTTACTTATGCTATTCCAGATACAGCTTGGCTTCAATGAAGCATTTATAGACCTTTCTTTATAAGAGCCGTGGTGGCGCAGTGGTTAGAATGCAGTACTTGCAGGCTACTTCTGCTGCCTGCCGGCTGCCTGCAGTTGGCAGTTCAAATCTCACCAGGCTCAAGTTGACTCAGGCTTCCATCCTCCCAAGGTGGGTAAAATGAGGACCCAGATTGTTGGGGGCAAGAGGCTGACTCTGTAAACCGCTTAGAGAGGGCTGTGAAGCACTGTAAAGCGGTATATAAGTCTAAGTGCTTATTGCTATGGCTATTTCTGTGTCAGGAATCGTCTCGAGAATCTGCTGAAATTTGAGGGCCCCCTCCTCAGAGAAAATCTATTTAAAAGGCACAAAGTAAAATACACAGATATTGTGTTTATTTATTTATTTTAGGAAATGTATATTGCCGCCTATTTGCACATGGCCACTCAAGGCGGCTTACAGGAATATTAAAACCTCATATATAAAAGAATAAAACTAATAAAAGAGAATAATATCATAATAAAATAATATAATAAAATAACACACACACACACACCCTCCCCCGGCGGCAACAGATCACATGAGCCACTTAATGGGCTTCACCCCTCTCTTCGTTCCCTAGGCCCGCTGGCAGAACCAGGTCTTCAGCACCTTCCGGAAGAGTGTTAGAGTGGAGGCCATTCCAATCTCTGAGGGGATGATGTACCAGAGAAAGGAAGCCACCACAGACAAGGCCCTTCTTCTGGGTCCCACCAAGTGTATCTCCCTCGGGGATGGGACCCGGAACATTCCCTGCCTATCATGCCACTGTCAGAGTCTGAATCCGAGGAGGAAGACGAAAAGCTGACATTGGCTGTAGAGGAAACTGGCTGGGCAGAGCAGGGGAGAGGGAGAACAAGGGAGAGGGAATTCAGAGGAAGACCCAGGCCCATCCCCTCTTCATCCTAGGGCACGCAGGGAGGAATGGAGAAGAGAGCAACGTGGGTTGCGTGGCTTACGGGGAAGGAAAGGGCCCTGATTCCCTTCATCTACCCCTCTCCCCTGCTCTGCCCAGCCGGACTTGGCCCTTCCCTAGTTTCCTCCACAACCAATGGAGCCACACCCCCACTCCCTGTCATCTGTTTGTCTTTCTCCTCGGATTCAGACTCCGACAGAGCCGTGACATTGCCTCCCCGCTCTGGTAGGTCGGGGAGATGTGACCGGCAAGAGGCAGTCCCTTAGATAACCCGGTCCCAAGCCACGAAGGTGACAACCAGCACTTTAAATTGTACCCGGAAACAAATCGGCAACCAAAGCAGCTCCCACAGGAGAGGTGATATACATGTGCACACTGAGGCCTGCACAAAACCATGTATTAAGTGTAATAATTCTAGACGACAGGGTATACATTGTGTTAGAAAGGAGACCAATTCTGCTCAAATCCAGTTACCAACGCATTTAAATATTGGAAGTATGTGTTTTAACGGATCTATGAATCCATTAATTCCCTAAGAAAACAATACCCTTTTTAAATGTGTAATAATCCTAGACAATGAGATTTATTGAAGTTAACTTTTGGGGCCATTAACCTCTTCGTTGCCTACATACCTTATCAAATGAAAGGGTACAGAGGCTAGTGAAAAATAAAAGTTGCGAAATTTTGTTTAGATCCTTTGTTTTTCAATCTTGGCAACTTCAAGACGGGTGGACTTCAACTCCCAGAATTCCCCAGCCAGCTGGCTGGGGAATTCTGGGAGTTGAAGTCCACCCATCTTAAAAAACGGCTAGGTTGAGAAATACTGGTTTAGGTGGAATGGTGAGGATGGTACTTTCATTCAGGGCTGGGCTACTGGGGGTTCGCGAGAGCCCCAGATGAGATTCTGTGCCGTTCAGAGAACCCCCAAATCCCACTCCTGGCTGTCCCTGCCCACCCCACCCCGTCCCTCCCAGGAGTCCCCACACGGCCTGTTTTGGATGCAGGTAAGTGAAAGGTGCGCACACAGGCTTGGGGAGGGTGAAAAACGGGCCTCCTGGAAGTTTGAGAAGGCCGGAAATGGGCCCGTTTCTGACTTCCGGAGCCCAGGGAGGCTGTTTTTTTCCCTCCCGGAGGTGCGAGCAAAACCTCCGGAGCCCGGGAAGGGCAAAAACGCCCCACTCCCAGTGATGCAGGAGGACGACTGCAACCGTGCAGAGAACCTGTTGCTAAAAATTTCGAAGCCCACCCCTGCGTTCATTTCCTGTTATATCATTCTTTTTCGCCTGGGCTGTTTCTTTTGTGATTGTTAATACTTTACCCCCCCCAGCCCCCCCCCCCCCAAAAAAACATTTGAGAGTTTCTGACTCTTTTTGGTGGGGTGGGGGTCTTTCCTATCCCTGCGTTGCAATGGGATGCTCCTGGACGGATGAGTTGCCGAGTGAAACTGACAGATAAATGGCCCGAATTTCTGAAGAATATTTTCTGCTTTTCCCTCAGGAGCCCAAAAAAAATCCACGGGGTACTTCCGCTTTCTCCAATCCTGCAGAAGGACTGGAAGGGAGCTGGCTTTGACCCAGCAGACTCAGGTGAGGGACATTCCAGGTGAGGAAGGGGAGGATTGTGAAGAAGGAATATTGGGGTGGCTGGCAGATTTTCTAGAGGGGTGACTTTCTCAGGGTTGTGCAAAATCAAAATTGCAGGTGGTCTTTGACTCGCAACAATTCATTTAGGTCAACACTTCTTTACTCTCCTAACATCGGGTAGGAGATACAGAAGCACAGCCAGCCGAACGAATAGGCTGAAAAATAGCTTTTATATGTGGGCTGTCAGACTTCTGAATGCAATCTAACACCACAATTAGGTTTAATATGATAGACTTGCAAGGCCAGTGCAACGTGCAACATGTTCATACCGGTGTAATATAATATAATGTTACATATTGTTCCGACCAAGGCTTATTGAGACACTAACAAACACGTTAGTCCCCAAACCCTTTTTTTCTTTATTTCAACGGCTGTGAATTTTAGTCATTCACAGCCCGTAATGAGTCTCCAACAGTTTGTAAATAATCCCGTGGAAGCCTGCCAAAGTCCTCCAGGATAAGTCTGAGAAGCACGCACCTTTCTTTATCTTCCGTGAAATGCTGCCAACGGCTAAATTTCTAATTAGTTATACAAGGCCAACCAGAGCACCAATTCAACACAGAGCTTCAGGTTTCAAACCGACAAGTACGAACAAAGTTGCTTCCTGCAAAGGTTTCCGTCCCTTTGCTCCTCCTTTATCTCTTATAGGAGGGGCCAATCATATCCAAACTTAACTCCCGAGTCGCTCCTTTTGTCTTAAATTGTTTTTGCCTTCTGGCAGCTCTGCCCATGCGCACATTGGGAACAGGCTCCCCTTGTTCCTCTGCCTCGCTGCTGCCAGATTCTGGGGGCTCTGGAGTCAGCACATAACTCCCAGATGGCCCTGGCCCCATCTCTGTATCGGACGCAGGACCCTCGTCCGAGTCCTCCCCAGACTCCAGGACTGTTCCCTGTTCCTCCCCACTGTCCAACTCTGCTGCCATCTCCGTAGGCTGCTGGCGGACCACAACACAAATAGGTGTATGGGAATGTGTGTTAGTTATGACTTATTTGGGTTTAGGGATTTCTATTTCTTTCATTTATTATTAAGATGTATTTTGTGTTTCGGGAGGGGCTGCACCAAGGGAGGCTCATTTCAATTTCATGGTACACATGTTGTGCGTTGACAATAAAGGTTTGATTCGATTCGATTTCGTGACCGCTCGAAGTTACAACGGCACTGAATGAAAAAAGTGACTTAACGCCCATAGGACCGTTGCAGCATCCCCAGGGTCACGTGCTCCGAATTTGGATGGAATGGAAAGGTGGTTTTGTTTTATGTTTTATGTTTGTATTTGTTAATGTTTGTTGATAAAATAAATTAAAAAAAAACCTTTAAAAAAAAGAATTTGGATGCTTGGCAGCTGACTCATACTTATGACGGTTGCAGTGTCCCAGGGCCACGTGATCAGCTTTTGCAACCTTCTCACAAGCAGAGTCAGTGGGGCAGCCAGGTTCACTTAACAACCGTGTGATTAACTTAACAACCTCAGCGATTCACTTAACAGCTGAGGCAAGAAAAGTCTGAAAATGTTTGGCTTAGCAACATAAATTTTGGGGTCAATTGTGGTTGTAACT
>NW_020716939.1:391799-411001 GCF_900518725.1 Notechis scutatus | reverse complement strand
TAAGTTTTAATACAATGCAATAGCCTTACAAACAAAAAGCTCTTTTGGAATTCTCCATAATTTTTAAAATGGAGGAAGGGTCCCGAGAGGAAAAAAAAAAAAGTTGTAAGAAACCCTGTTCTAGAAGAATTAACCCCTATGGAAAAAGATTCTCCCTCCCCAAGAAGAATCAATAATACGACACTGATATTGGAGTCCGGATAATAACGGTCGATAGCTTAGCAGTGTTTTGTGACGGAAAAGAATGCTGTATTTTAAAAGAAATAACAATTGTTTTATAGTTATCAGTTGCGAAAAGAAAAACAAGGGATCTTGCAGATGCTTGAGTCTTGAGTTTTGGAAGATCCCAATACAGGTAGTCCTCAGCTTATGACCAGGATTGAGCCCAAAATGTCTGTTGCTAAACAAGACCGTTGTTAAGTGAGTTTTGTTCCATTTTACCTTTCTTCCCATAGTTTTTAAGGGAATCACTGCGGTGGTTGAGTTAATTTACTTTATTGTCATTGCACCTGGTACAACGAAATTAAATGCCATCTTCAGTGTACAGTATACACAAAAAATAAAACAAAAACACACATCCTTCACATTCTGTGCAATTGAATTGAAAACCTCTGATATTGCATTCATATTGCACTATGCAGTAGAATTCAATAGAGTTACTGCTCTGGGATAGAAGCTGTTTTTTAGCCTCTTTGTCCTTGTTTTTATTCTCCTGTACCGTCTGCCAGATGGTAATAGTTTTAAAAAAAAAGGGTTCTCAGGATGAGATGGATCTTTGAGAATGTTTTCAGCTTTCTTAAGGCAGCGGGAGCTATAAAGCTCTTCCAAAGAGGGGAGAGGGCAACCCATGATCCTCTGGGCAATGACGTTAACCCTCTGGAGTGCTGTCCTATCTGCCACTGGGCAATTGGCAAACCATGGTGCAGCAGTAGAAGGTCACCAGCAGTTTTTCATTCAGTTGTTGTTTTCTGAGGAGTCTCAGGTAGTTTAACCTCTGCTGGGCCCTTTTGACCAGGGCTGCAATGTGAGCACCTCAGGTCAGGTCCTCTTTTAGGGTAATACCCAGAAACTTCAAACTGACCACTTGCTCCACTTGGTCTCCATTGATGGATGTCTGATCTCTTCCTTCTAAAGCCCACTATAAGCTCCTTGGTCTTATTGTCACACGATTCTTAAGCGAATCCCTGGATTTTGCTTGTCAGAAGGTCAAAAAGGGGATCCCCTTGCTTGTGTCTAATTGACCACCTCTCCCAATCCATTACATAGAGCAGGTGCTCCTTTTGTTTTGAATGGCTCGTATTTTGCCTGGTTTCTTCCCTGTTGAATAAGCGTCTGCTTGTTTCCTTCTAGCCCGTTTCTTTCGAGGAGGTCGCTGTGTGCTTCTCCCAGGGAGAATGGTCTCTCTTGGGCCCCAGTCAGAGAGTCTTGTACAAGGAAGTGATGCAGGAGAATTATGAAAATGTGACGTCTCTCGGTAAGAATCTCTAGGTTTTGTTTTTCTTCTACTAGAACAGGGGTCCCCAAACTTGGCAACTTTTAAGACTTTTGTGGACTTCAACTCCCAGAATTCTGGGAGTTGACGTCCACAAGTCTTAAAGTTGCCAAGTTTGGAGACCTCTACTCAAATCTTCAAGATACGTTGGGTTGCCACTCTTTTCACAGCCATCCGATGATCGGCTGGGGATGATGGAATGTCCTGGAAGTTGCTTGGCTGAATCGTAGAATCTTCTTCATAGGGTTGGAAGACCCTTTGAAGGCCTTCCAGTCCAACCCTTTAACCAACCCTTTAGCCTGTCTCGTCCTTGGGCGCTGTGGAGAATTAACCCCAGCCTTCTTCCCTTAAACCCGCCCAATGTTTTCAGCCATTCTTCATCAGATTTACAGGGAGTCCTTGCCATGCTTTTTTGACCTCTTTCTGAATTAGCTAAGTATTGTCCTGTTTGGGAAGCAGACCTCCTAAATGTACTCTTAAAATTCAGGCGTTTGGGCAGGGGTGGGCTGCTGAGGGCTCGCAGGGGCTCAGGAGATCCCCTAGCGAAGACTCAAAAAGCCCCCAATAACCTTAGAAAGACAAGCAGCAAGGGAAAGCTCTTAATGGGCTTAATTGAACTTCTGGGCGTTCAGCCAAGAGCATTTCACACCTCGTAAAAGTGTTGCAAGCTAGATAAACAAATCCACTCAGCGCTTGGGCCATTGAGAAAACCAGATAACATAGCCAGTAGCCTCTGAGGGGATTAATTCTCAAATAATAAGAATCACATAACTCACCAGAAACTCCACTTAAAGACTCCAAGATCCCTCTCACAGTCATTGCTATTAAGCCTGGTTTCACCCAGTCTTTTATTTAAGTATTAAATGCACAAAATAATAAACAACTTTTTGGTATATATCTTTTTTTTTTTTGGTAGTTAGGGCAAAGGAGTGACGTCCAGTTGGCCACACCCACCCAGTTACATGACCACCCAGCCAGTCATTAGGGCAGAGAGCCCCTTGCTAAAAAAAAATTGAAGCCCACCCCTGAATTTGCGGTAGTGAAGAATCCCTGTTTCTGTCCAGAACTAATTGACTTAGATTGTTCCCCTGTAGGAGAAGGAATAGCAGAATCTGGGGGCGGAATCAAAAGAGGAATCAGCCTAGAATCACTTACGTTGCCACAAATGCTCTAAGTCCAACCCCTCTTGAATTCTGTTGACCCTTATCTAAGTGCCAAAATAGTGCTGTTACTTGACTAGATTCCTGTGCATAGACATGAGCAATAAACTAACTTAATTGGAATTTAGCATGTGGCCCTGGTATCCAGACAGGTCTCAAAGATAACTATTTTATCCATACAATAAAATCTTTTTTTTTTTTTTTTGTAAATTTTATTGAGTTTTCACAAAGAAAAAAAAAATACAAATAAAACATCTTTTTTGAAAGTAGCGTAATCCCGGGTTACATTTCTTCGTACAGACACAAATTCGACTTCATGCTCATTTTTATATTCTATTCCATGTCTTATTACTATTTTACATTTTCAGCATAGCTTCTCCCCTCTTTTAATTTTCTCAATTTTATTTTAATTATCTCATCTCAATTCAAATCATTATATTTATATTTTTTTGTCTGTCCTGTTTCAATTATCTATTATCTTTTCTCATTAAACAAAATTTCTCCTGTAGTTGGAGTATGACGCCTTTATATCTTTTAAGTTTATCCATTTAACTCTTATTTAGGCTTCAATATATACCCTAAAGTTATAACATTCAATATAATACATAACTTCCATTCGGATTCTGCTTGGTACATTCTTAAAATACACACTATATTCTTAAAAAAAGAAAAAAATTATAAATGTATGTAATTAAAACAACACATTCCATTCCAATTTAATTCCATCATTAATATTAATATTCATTAAAATCTTAACTTCTTTACCATTACTTTTCAATTAAATATCATACTTCTATGGGAACAATTGTAAGCTTTCCATCATTAATTCCCCCCCTTCACTTATATTTTATAAAACATTAACTAATTAAGATGTTCCCGTTCCTTCCTAATTCAATTTATCCATTTATTTTATTTCACTTATTTTATTAACAAACATTTCACTAAATTACACTAACTATTTTATCCCTCATTTTAATCATACATTGTTTCCAATTTTCTAAAGTTATTTCTATTACTAATATAACAATACAATCTTATGTACCTTTACAGAATCCCTTTTTCAGTTAAATTTTCACCCATTATCTCTAAATAGGTCCCGTTTCTCTATATCTTGTTCCGGTCCTTGGTAACTTCTTTTCCTTTCCTTCTTCCCTCTCCCCTTTTTACCCCCTTGTCTCTCTACCTCTATTTCTCTCTTCTGTATTCCCCTTTTCTGTTGCTTTCCAGTATTATACTTATTTTTCTAATTATTTTTCTTTGGTTGTTTTTTTAAGTCTTAAATTCTCCATTCTCTTTCCCCCCTTTCCTTTTTCTTCCCCACATAAAATTACTTGTTAATTAAAGATGGCTTCTTCTTTGTCCCAGTCTTCTTGTTTTGCAGTCGTTTCTTGTTGTTTCTCATAGTTCCAAATCTCCATTTCTAAGAATTGAAAAACGAAGCCAAAAGAACCCTTCCCTTCTTATGCATCTTCTTTGTACTTTTTAAGCTCCATTTTCAATTCATCTAAAAGCGATGCCATTGTATAAATTTTTAAACAACCACCTGATTAATTTTAGTCATTCAAATTTAATAACCAAGAATCGAACGATCACCAAGTAATACAAATACACGCTGTTTTTTTTTGCTCTTTTTTTTCACTTTCTCTTCCTGGGGTTACGGTTTAGTTACAAAGTTTCAGTCAAAATGTATCTTTTAGAAGTCTTATTGAAGTTTTACTGTAGATTCTTTTTAATTCCGGGCAGTCTCCTCCCTCTTCCAGATCCTGCCCTTATTCTTTTTCTCTCCCTTCCTGCTTATGAAAAAAAAATATAGTGTCCAGAAATCTTTATTATCCCTTTGACATTTTGTTTTATTTTCAGCTTAATTGCCTGTTGATGTCAAAGCAGATTTTTCCGGTTTCTTATTTAAGTCTCTTAGTTGTCAGTATAGGGAAGGGAAGAGAAAAAAAATCAAACCTTTCCCTTTTCACTTTCCTTCGCTGCTTCCGACTCTTCTTTGGGAGCAATGTTATTTTTTTGTAAGTTTAAATTCCAGGGTACCTTAGTTGTTGCTTTTACAATTTAACCCGGTCAGCCAAAACTTTCACTTCTTATCTTCCTCCTGCACATTCTTTTCCGGTTGAGTTCTTCTTCATGGTGGCCATTTCTGACCACCGCTGTAACCGCCTTTGGGAAAGGGAGTAATGGCCAGCTGAGGAGGAGAGGTGTGGCTCTCCTCAACCCTGCTGGCGGTTTCCCCCCTCTTCACCACCTCTACAGGGTGGCTTAGCCCCGAAACCAGCCAGCTCAGGGCGCTCCAGCGGCGAGCCCAGACCGAAACCGCGCACAATCGCGGATTTCTGTCTGTCACCGAAGAGAATTCAAACCGGAAGCCCATAAAATAAAATCTTGATATGGAGATGTATTATAAAACATATTATTAAAAAGGTCCTTGTTCACAAATCATTTTCCTGACCAAAAAAATAGTAAAGAAGCAACATTCTGAATCCTATTTCTTCTACCCTGCTGTGCAACTTCTATGCCATCAGAAAGCTAATCAGATAACAGATCATCAAAGTTGGAAGGGACCTTGTAGGTCATCTAGTCCAACCCCCTGCCCAAGCAAGAGATCCTACACTATTTCTGACAGATGGGAGTCCAATCTCTTCTTGAAAGTCTCAAGCGATGGTGCTCCCACAACTTCTGAAGGGCAACTTCTGTTCCATTGGTTGATTGTTCTCACTGTCAGAAAGTTTCTCCTTATATCCAGGTTAAATCTCTCCTTGTTCAGTTTCCATCCATTATTCCTTGTATGGTCTTTGGGTGCTTTGGAATATAGCTTGACCCTTTCCTCTGTATAGCAAATATTGGAAGACTGCTATCATGTCTCCCCCTGGTCCTTCTCTTACTAGACTAGCCAAGCCCAGTTCCTGTAACCATTCTTCATATGTGAACAGTTGCCTCAGTTAAGACTGTCACCACTTAAACCTCTAAGTAGAAATGATGCACGGCTCCATTTGCCGAGAAAGGCCATAGTTTTATTAGAAGTCAAGTGTATTGAAGTAATCCATAGCCATAACTAAGAATCGCGCACCAAGATCCCTAAATTCAACTTTTCCCTCCCATTACTGTCTCTCATGCTGATCTCCCCCTGACCAATCAGGTTCAAGCAAGGTGTTTTAGAGAGAGTCATTCAAGTTGTCATGCCCCTGTTGGAATCTGATTCCGAGGGGGAGATTGAGCAGCTGACAGGAAGTGGGAGTGTGGCTCCAGTGGCTGTGGAGGAAACTGGAGAAGGACACAGTCCAGCTGGGCATTCAGAGGAAGGCTCAGGGCCACCCCTTCTTCATCTTAGGGCATGCAGGGATGAACAGAGAAGGGAGCAATGTGAGTTACGGGGGAGAAAATGGTCCTGATTACCTTCATTAGCTGCAGCTGGGAAAACAGGATAAAGAGAGTGATTGCGCACAGAACCTTGCTGGAAGCAAAGCGTGCATTATCTTTGTCAAGCCGTATCTGGGTTCTGGCATCCTCCCAACGGTGTGTGTTTCATTATCTTTTGAAGTCTGCAATTCCTTACCCTGCCCTGTCTCGTTAATTGCTGCAGCGTGGTTTGTGTTGGTTTTTATTTATAAATTATATGTACTTTGGGTTCAGACTGAATTTATTCCCCTTTAAAAACTGTTCTTGGGAGAGTTTTTTCTCCAGCCGATGATAACTAGACATTGGGGGCCAAGTTGGAGGTGTACCTACTTTTGTGACTTAGTTGCTTTTGTGCCACGCCACGCGGCATCACACAAGTGTAGGTTGGCATGCAGCTGCCTTCTTTTCCTAGCCGGGTGACCTTGAAGCAGCATCTCGGGGAGATACAGCCGTTACTTTCATTTCCCCCCAAGCATTTCCCCTCCCATCCACCCTCCCCAGAGTTCATGGCAGACTGTTACTGCATGGTGGCATACGGGGGCAACTGACAGAGACATTTAATACTGTTTTTTATTCTACACTCACGTTGCTGTCCCATTGCTGTTGTTCATTTTGTGCTGAGACATACAGAAGGATGGTTCAGTGACGTAACCTAGATTTTATTTTCTTGGATTTTATTTTTGTACTAGTTCTCTCGCTCACCGGTTTGGGTCCAAATTCGTGGATGGAGGAAGAAGATGAGGCCGTTTTGGGTCTGCACTCTCAACTTTCTGAGAAAGGGGACAATCAAGATGTCCGCATGGCAGGTGGGAAAAATGAAGTAGGGGTCATGTTAGCAACATCTATGGCAAGGGTGTCAAACTCAAGGCCCGGGGGGGCGGATACGGCCCACAGGTTGCTTCGATCTGGCCCGCAGGGTCACCCCCGAAACCGCAAAGGAGTGGCCTGCTAGGCCTCCTCCAGCAAAGACGGAGCTCGGGAGGGGCCGTGTGTGGTCCTCCCGAGCTCCATTTTCACTTGCGGAGGGTTGCAGAAAGCTGTCAGAGCCGAAAACGGAGCTTGGAAGCCCATTTTCACTGGCGGAGTGTTCAGGCCACTACAGGCATCCGCCGACAAGAGTGACATCATGCTGGCCATGCCTACCCCAACCCCCGCGGTCAAGCACAATCCTGATGGAGCCCTCAATGAAATCAAATTCGATTTCATGACGCTCCTGGCCTAGGATAAACTCTCTGTCAACTCCTAAAAATATATTTTATGGTCGTTTTAGAGTTGCCAAAGAAAGGGAGTGGGGGAAAGGGGTTTGAAAGAGCAGTACGGCAGCTGGGAATCGAAAGTCCATTCCATGCATAGTTTTTCAGAGATTGTAACTAGGTGACTGAAGTTTCTGCCTTGCGCAAAAATCTAACTGGAGAACATGATTGATGACTCTGGGCTATGGATGTGTCCGATTGGAGAATATGAATTATGATACACCCAGCGGGTTGGGGGAAAACCAGGGTCAAGGGTGACAATGGATTACGTGTCTCAGAGTCAGCTACACCCAGGCAGTGCTGGACATGTTAACTCCCAATAAATTCTGATTACTTTGGGAAGTTTGGCTCGAGACTCACGATTTAATTGGGGTAACTGCCGGAATCCTGACACTGTCCCTTTGATCTGTTCAAAGGCTGTGTCTGCGAGTGTTTGAATGTGAAATGGTGAGGATCAGCTATGGAACTCAACAGCTAACAAAGCATGTTTTCCAGAGTCTCTACATCTTTTTTATCAATGATGACCAAAATTGGATGCAGTATTCTAAGTGTGGTCTTACCTAGGCATTGCCAAAGTCCAGTTGCCATGGCTCAACTTCCAGACTGATTTAAAGTGATTTGAATTTAAAACACTTTGCATAACCTTAAGAAATAGCTGGATAAGCGATAAGCTCTGATAGCATGATGTGAATGAGCTAATCGCTTTCAGCTCCTATATGAGATTTGGGTGTCGATTGCTGGAGCAGTCACTTACTCACTGAGTTGTTTTTCCATTGTTTTATGGTAGCATCCCAAGAGCAAGAAAAAAGCAAGGAGAAGGAGAAGATGGAGAAAAAGAAGACTGAAAAAGAGAAGGAGAAGATGGAGAAAAAGAAGACTGAGAAAGAGAAGGAGAAGATGGAGAAAGAAAAGGAGAAGATGGAAAAATCAGAGAAGGAGAAAGAGATGGAGAAGAAGGGGATGGAGAAGAAGTCAGAGAAGGAGAAAAAGAAGGAACAGAAGGAGAAAATGGAGAAGGAGAAAGAGAAACAAAAGGAGAAGAGGCAGACAGAGGAGGAGAAGATGGAGAAAGAGAAAGAGAAAATGGAGAAGGAGAAAGAGAAGGAAAACAATCCCCATCCAGCAAATGTTGAAATTATAAAAAGTGCCGTGAGAAAAGACACAGGGCTTTGCCCAGAGGAGCCCACAACTTGTCCTCGACGCAAATCTAAAAGACAGAGCGAAGCTGGACAAAAGACCAGAGAAGAGAAATCAATTCTTTTTCCAGTGGACCGTCAAAATATCAGCAAAGGAAGGAAACCAAAATCGTGTCCCAAATGCGGGAAGGAATTCAATCAGAGTCTCCTCCTCCTGAAACATAAGCAGATGCACCAAAGGACCACGCCCTACCAGTGTTCAGACTGCGGGAAGGTCTTCAGCCAGCACGCCCATCTTATCAAACACAAGAAAGCGCACAAAAAGGAGAAACGGTTCAGCTGCCCCGATTGCGGGAAGACGTTCCATCGGAGCTCCCATTTCTATTCCCACCAACGGACCCACCGAGGGATCAAACCTTTCAAGTGTTCGGATTGCGGGAAAAGTTACACCCGGATGCCCGACCTTCGGAGGCACCAGAAATCCCACACAGGAGAGAAATCGCATCAGTGTTTCGACTGCGGGAAGAGCTTTGGCTTGTATTCCTCTCTCATCAAGCATGAAAGAACCCACACGGGGGACAAGCCGTACAAGTGCTCCCACTGCCCGAAGAGTTTCTGCCAGAGGACCCACCTCACTGTGCACAAGAGAACCCACACGAAGGACAGGCCCTTCAAATGCTTGCTTTGTGCCGCCAGCTTCGTCCAAAAGGTGCACCTGATTTCACACCAGAGGTCCCACACTGGAGAAAAACCCTTCCGCTGCCACAGCTGCGGCAAAAGCTTCAAACGCAACTCCACCTGCGTGAAACACGAGAAAAGACATGAAGAGAAAAGCGCAGAGCCTCCGCTTCCTCTCAACGTTTCCCCGTCCACGCTTCCCCTCAGCGCTTCGCTTCCCCTCAGCGCTTCCCCCACTCAAAGACCCAGCTGGAGGTCCAGATTGAGAACCATGGGAAGACTTGGAAAAGCGGCGGCTTAAACCCCATCTTAGCAAAAAGAAGAAGGAAAGAAGAGCAGTGGGGTCTGACCTGGGAATATCTTGCGACGGGATTTCCCAGTTAATATTGGGAAACTTAAGAGGAACGGTGGAAGACTTCAAGCAGCGTTTGGAAAAGCCATGGTAGAGGAAGGGAAGGGTTAACCCTTCTTCTCTCCTGGGTCATTTCCTGGATCCAAATCAGTGGTGATATGCTAGCGGTTCGGCCCGGTTCACCTGAACCGGTAGTAAAAGTCACTACCAGTTCAGCCTAACTGGTAATTTAAAAAAGGCCTCCAATCATCTGAGACCTAGAGCAAACCGGTAGCAACTAAGGTAGGATCCCACTATTGATCCAAATGGTGCTTCTTCCCTGCCAAACTACACAGAGATGCTTGCTGGGAAAAGTCCAGGAACACGTGTCCTCCTGCCATTCCTCCCCCCCCCCCCCCCCCCCCCCCCCCCCGCAAATCTACTGGCTTTGTAGGATTTAAATCAGAGAAATGAGTTTGCGGGGAATGGGTTAGATGTCTCTTCCAATCTTTTTTTTTTTTTTAAACAAATTTTATTGATTTTCAAAGACAATACACAAACAAACAAAACATAAAAACATAAAACATCTTTTCTGAAAGCAGCTTGATCCCGGGTTACATCTCTTCGTACAGACACAAATTCAAATTCATACTCATTTTATATACCATTCCATATCTTATTGCCATTTTACATTTTCTATATAGCTTCTCCCCTCTTTTAACTTTCTTAGTTTTATCTCAGTTCAAATCATTATACTTATTATTCTTTGTCTGTCCTGTTTCCAGCTATCTATTATCTTTTCTCTTTAAACAAAATTTCTCCTGTACACTAATTGGAGTATGACGCCTTTATCTCTTTCCCCTAAGTTATAACAGTATAATACATAACTTCCATTTGGATTCTGCTTAGTACATTCTAGAGTTACACACTATATTTTTAAAAAAGAAAAAATTATAAATATGTAATATAATTAAAACAACAATCCATACCAATTCAAACCTATCATAATTTTCTAACATTATTTCTAATACAAATATAACAATACAACCTTATGTACCTTTGCAGAATCCCTTTTTTAATTAAGTTTTTACCCATTATCTCTAAATAAATCGTGATTCTTTACATCTTGCTCCACACCGTTGAAACTTCTCATCCCTTCCTTCCTCCCTTGCTTCTTCTCCCTGTCCTTTTCACCCCCTTGTCTCTCCACCTCCATTTCTCTCTTCTGTATTCCCCCTTTCTGTTGTTTTCTAACATTATATCCACTTTTCACCTTATTTTTCCCTTTTTAGTTGTTTTTTTAGATCTTAAAGTCTCCATTTTCTTTTCCTCCTTTCCCCTTTCTTCCCCAAATAAAGTTACTTGTTCATCAAAGATGGCTTCTTCTTTATCCCAATCATCTTGTTGCACAGTCAGTTTCTCATAGGTACAAATCGCCATTTCTAAGAATTGAAAAAGAGATCCAAAAGAGCCTTTCCCTTCTTGTTCCTCTTCTTTGTATTTTTTAAATTCAATTTTCAGTTCATCCACAAGTGAAGCCATTGTAGAAAGAAAAGTTTTTTTTCCAAACAACCACCCAAGTGTTTTTAGTCCTTCAAATATAATTTCCAAAAGTCCCCAAGTCACCAAACAGTCCAAATAAGCTGTTTCTTTTAAGACTTTCTTCTTTCTTCACTTTCTTTTCCTGGGGTTACTGTTTAGTTACAAAATTCCAGTTAAAATGTATCTTTTAGAAGTCTTGTTGGTATTTAATAATTCTTTCAAATTCTAGGCAGTCTCCTCCTTCCTTCCAATTCCTGCTTGAATTATTTTCCTCTCCCTTCCCACTTACAGCAAAAAAAAATGTTTTTAAATGTTCAGAAATCCTTATTATCCCCTTGGCATTTAGTTATCCAGTTTAGTTACCTATTGATGCCAAAGCGGGTTTTTCCGATTTCTCATTCGTTTCTGTTCGCTGTCAACGTTAGGAAGGAGAGTGGGGGGGAAAAAAGCTTTCCCTTTCAACTCATTCGCCGCTTATTCCAGATCTTCTTTGGGAGCAATGTATCTTTGATTAAATTTAAATTCCAGGTTATTTTAGATGTTACTTGTTATCCCGGTCAGCCAACACTTTCACTTTCTCAGCTTCCTCCTGCACATTCTTATCCGGATGAGAGCTTCTTTGTGGCGGCCATTACTGACTGCCGCTCGACCGCTTTCGGAAAAGGGAGTTAAGCCATCTGAGGAGGGGGGGGGTTGCGATCCCCCATGACCCCTGCCGGATCTCCCCTATCTTCAGTTACCTCTACGGGGTAACTATAGCCCCAAATCCTGCTGGATCGGAGCACTCCAGCGGTGAGCGCAGTAGAAACCGCGCACGATCATGGATTCCTGCCGCCGCTGAAGCCCTGCAAACCGGACGTCCCTTCCAATCTGTTTTGAAGGATCTCGGGTTGATTTGTACACACAAATTATCTCTGAATGATTGATCCATTGGGTGATTGACTAGGATCAGGGATGGAGGGAGGGAGGGAAGGAAGAAATAATAACCGAGAGCCTGCATATTAGGTCTAAAGTTGGCTGGCACGAAGCAAAACTAAGGGATTTACTGCTCAGGGTTGGAGATTTTATTAAAATGTTGTTTAATGGGTACAGCTGTTCTTGGATGCGGCTATTCCCTGTGGGGAATCAGAATATACTGTAGCTTGAATTAGTTATGGTACCCTCTACTTATTTTGTTATAGGTGTTGTGTGCAGTAATGTTTTTAATTGTACTGTATTTCTCTAGGAGAATCTTGTCTGTATGGGATCCTTGTTTAGGAGGCCAGTTAGTTGTCTGTTGGTAAATAAATGAGTTTACGCCTTGATCCAAGGCAGTAGATTCAAGGGTGTGTACTGCTCTTATTTCCTTGCGTTTCCTTTCTCAGCTAAATACAGCATCATATTAGAATAACAATTAGACCCCTTAGGCACCTCTCATACGCAGGGTGGTGGGATTCAATTTTTTTTTACTACTGGTTCTGTGGGTATGGCTTGGGTGTAGCATAGCTTGGTGGGTGTGGCAGGGGAAGGATAC
Organism: Notechis scutatus; assembly: GCF_900518725.1. Next base: position 398,494 of record NW_020716939.1, on the reverse strand, counting down.
TGTCAGCACTCCAGAAAACCTCCACTCCAACAAATAACTCCGAGACAGACATCCTCTCAAAAGTTCTTTTTTATTTGGGTAGTAAACTGGCACATCTGGGAAGTTCTGAACCTGAAAGTTCGGGGTTTCCTTGCAATAAGTAAAAAGTTAAAAACTCACCCCCTGCACCTATCATTGACCATCACAAGCCCCAATCACCATCCGTCCCAACTTGAGACGTCCTCTCACCCAGGTGCAGAAATCACATGACCTTGACTTAGAAAAAAGAATGCTATTATGTCTAACCACACACACACACTCTCAAGAAATTCCCCCCTCCCATTTTCCCAGGCTCAAGAATGTGGCAACGTGGAAGCGTCTGGTGCTAATATGGCTTCCAAAGCTGACTGATAACTGCAAAATCCCCGTTCCCTCCCCACCCCACTAATCTGCTTTCCAGCTCTGTTCTCCTGTGCAGGAACAACCAAAGAAGACCCAGCCGATCAGCTGGGACTCGGGAGGCAGAGAATAGATGGGGGCCGGGGCAAGTCAGAGGTGGTATTTGCCAGTTCTCCGAACTACTCAAAATTTCCGCTACCGGTTCCCCAGAACTGGTCAGAACCTGCTGAATACCCATCTCTGCTCATATGTCAAAGGTGCTTTGTCGAGCTCCAAAAAATGCCTTTTGTGCAAGGGTGGGATTCTATCGGTTCGGCCCGGTTCAGGCGAACTGGTAGTTACCGCGACTATTTGGCCCCATCCACCCGTCCTTGTCCTATTCTGTCCTTTATTTCCGGGGTTTTCAGCTGAAAAACTGTTTTTGAAACGTGAGCATGGACTCTCGCCGAACTGGTTGTAATTTGAATTTGAATACTTTTATTGTCACTGTACGTTTATACACAACGAAATTCAAATAACACCCAGAGACCAGACTCAACATGCAGACACACATGACAATCCCCAAACACCTCCCCACCCGCCAAAATTCCCCGCCCCCTAAAAACACACAGGCATCCACACAACAGACACAGTAATACTGTTTAGGAGCTCACTGATGGTGGTCCTTAAGTGCATTGTTTTAAGTGCAATTATAGCTCCGGGCTAAAAAACTGTTCAGAAAACAGTGTGGTCCAAGTTTTAATTGTTCTGGATCTTCTGCCAGAAGGCCGCAGTTCATAAAGTGTAAGTACCGGACTTTTCCCCTTCAACCGAAAAGAATGAACTTCCGAAAGCTAGGTACTTCAAAAGGAAGTTGGACCTTCTCCCGTTGTTGGGTGTTTATTGGGTTTATTTGTTAAGAGTTTTACTCCACTGCAATTTAGAAGCGTCTCTGCAGCTCGCAAAGACAACAGAAGTACAGTAGAAAATAAAAATAGAAAGATACAAAGAAAAACTAAAAACGTGAAGCGTTCAGTATCACTATACCAGCTCTCCACCAATTGAGCCAGTGATGGCAAAGGGCTAATTCCAAACCCTCTTAAAAACTTGTGTTTTATCTAGAATAGAATAAAAACTTCATTGTCACGTTAAATGTACACTAATAAGCATACATTAAAGGGCCTGGAAACTAAAACACACGAAGAACAGTTTCAGGAATTGGGTATGTCTAGTCTAGAGAAAAGGATGTCTAGTCTAGAGAAAAGGACTAGGGGATATGATAGCAGTATTCCAATATTTGAGGGGCTGCCACAAAGAAGAGGGGGGTGTCAATTTACCAAAGCGAAGTAGGCAACTCAAGAAACAATGGATGGAAACTAATCGAGAGAAGCAACCTGGAATAGAAAGCTTCCTAACAATGAGAACAGTTAACCAGTGCAACAGCTTGCCTTCAGACGTTGTGGGTACTTCATCACTGGAGGTTTTGAAGAAGAGGCTGGACAGTCCCTTGCCTGATATAGTATACGCCAGGGCCTCCTGCTTGAGCAAGGGATTGGACTAGAACAGTGGTCGCCAACCGGCGGGCAAGAAAATTTTGGTGGTCCGCAGAGAAATGTCACCCCCAAAGCAATTAATCCAGGCTGCGTGGGAACACAAGGCTGCGCCGCCCACATAGCCTGCAGGAACACAAGGCTTGCGTCCCTTGCATTGCAAACAACACGAGGTAGTGAGGGGGGGGGAACTTGACCCACTCGCCTCATGTGCCTCGCCTGGCCACCGGCTGCTGCTTTCTGCTTTTGCTTTTGGCTGCACACAAGGAAAGCAGCAAAAGTCTTTCTTTCTCTCCCCCAAACTCCGCCAGAAATGAGTGTTTGGGACCCTGCGAGGCATCCTGCTCCAAGGGGCTGTGCTGGCGTGACAATCTCACAAAGACTCATTTCTGGCGGAGTTTGGGGGAGAGAGAAAGAAAGACTTCTGCTGCTTCTGCTGTTTTCCTTGCATGAAGCCAAAAGTCTCTCTTTCTCTCTCCCCCTGAGAACGGAGCTGGAGACGGTATCCTGCGATCCCAAATAAAGAATGATCGATGGGTAGGAAAATGGGGTGGGGAATTATCTTGCAGAGTTTTTGGAGGATTTTCCCAGAGTCTCTGGTCTGCAGGATTTAAAATGATGAGTTTGGTGGTCCCTGAGGTCCGAAAGGTTGGCGACCCCTGGACTAGAAGTCCTCCAAGGTCCTTTCTACCACACTTCTGATTGTTTGGTTGGAGAAATGGACTGAAAACCATAGACTCCTAGGGTTGGAAGGTATCTCGGAGGTCTTCTAGACTAACCTCTTGTCCAGGTCAGGAATCCTCCACTATTTCAGAGAAATGGCTGCCCAACCTTTACTTGAAAATCTCCAGGGATGGAGATCCCATAAATTCAGGAGACAGATTGGTCCACTGTTTCACAGTCGGGAAATTCCTCCTTATTTTGAGTTTGGATATCCTCCTGCAAAGCTTCCACCTGTTGGTTCTTGTTCTATTCTGGGTCATTCCCAAAAATAAACCCATCCTTTTTTTCCCTTGGGACAGCGCTTCAAATAGGGGGAGTCAGCCTATTCTTCAAAGCCCCAGAAGGCAAGCCAAAAAGCAATGGGTGGGAACTAATCAAGGAGAGAAGCAACCTGAAATTCAGGAGAAACTTCCTAACGGTGGGAACAATTAACCAGTGGAGCAACTTTCCTCCAGTCCAGAACTTGTGGGTGCTGCAACACGAGGCATTTATTCTGAATGACAGAAGATCTCATGTTTTGGAAAGGGGTTGGACTAGAAGACCCCCAAGGTTCCTCCCAATTCTGTTCTGTTAAGGGAAAGAACCATTCCGATTGAGCATGTCTAGTTTAATGAAAAGGACTAGAAATGACATGATGGCGGTGTTCCAATATCTGAGGGGCTGCCACAAAGGAGAGAGTCAAGCTATTCTCCAAAGCAGGGGTCCCCAACCACCGGGCCCCGGACCAGTAACGGTCCGTGGATCATTTTGTACCGGGCCGCCTATTTTGCTTGGGCGCCGCCATCTTGTTTTGACGAGGCTTGAGAAAGTGCTTCCGGGTAAGCTTGTCATCGGTTGGAAAGTGGCGTTTGGGTGCTGAAGGAATCCTCGCGCCTTAGTGTCAAAGGGGGGGGGGGGCGGGTTCGAACGAAGAGCCGTCCCGATGGCGGTGGAGTCTCGCGTTACTCAGGAGGAGATTAAGAAAGAGCCCGAAAAGCCCATCGACCGCGAGAAGGTACAAAGGAGGAGTTGAAGTTGGCGGGGAGAAGCGGGGGACGGCTGGCTGGCCGGTCGCTCGGCTCGCCTTGCCTTGGTCGTGCGTGCTGATGCCGGTACCGGTCTGTGGATCATTTGTACTGGGCTGCGGTACAAAAAAGGTTGGGGACCACTGCTCCAAAGCACCTGCAAGCATGACAAGAAGCAATGGATGGAAACTAATCAAGGAGAGATCCAAGCTAAAAATTAGGATAAGTTTCCTAACGGTGGGAACAATTAACCAGCGGAGTAGCTTGCCTTCAGAAGTGGTGGTCACTTCATCACTGGAGGCTTTTAAGAAGAGACTGGACGGACATTTATTCTGAATGGTATAGAATCTCCTGTTTGGGAAGGGGGTTTGACTAGAACAGTGGTCACCAACCAGTGGGCCGGGGACCATTGGTGGTCCATGAGAAAACGTTGGTGGTCCGTAGAGAAATGTCACCCCCAAAGCACCCCCCAAAGCAATTAATCCAGGCTGCGTGGGAACACAAGGCTTGCGTCGCTTGCATTGCAAACAACACAAGATAGTGAGGGGAGGGAGGAAAGGGCAGAGGGGGGAACTTGCCCCACTCACCCCACGCGCCTGGCCTGGCCACTGGCTGCTTCTTTCCGCTTCTTTCTTCTTCTGCTTTTGGCTGCAGGCAAGGAAAGCAGCAAAAGTCTTTCTTTCTCTCCCCCAAACTCCGCCAGAAATGAATCTTTGGGACCCTGCAAGGCCTCCTGCTCCAAGGGGCTGTGCCGGCACGACAAGTCTCACAAAGACTCATTTCTGGCAGAGTTTGGGGGAGAGAAAGAAAGACTTTTGCTGCTTCTGCTGCTTTCCTTGCATGAAGCCAAAAGTCTCTCTCTCCCCCTCCCCCTGAGAACGGAGCTGGAGATGGTATCCTGCCATCCCAAATAAAGAAAGATCAATGGGTAGGAAAACGGGGTGGGGAATTTTCCTGCAGACTTTTTTTTTGGATTTTCCCAGTGTCTGGTCCGCGGGATTTAAAATGATGGGTTTGGTGGTCCCTGAGGTCCAAAAGGCTGGCAACCCCTGGACTAGATGACCTTTAAGGTCCCTTCCTTCTGTTAGAAAGCATACCATTCTGTCTCCCTTTTGCCTTCTCTAGTGACAGAATTAAATGTAAGAGATCCAGGGCAGAATGCTTTACTTAGAGCAGTGGCCCCCAACCTTTTTTGTACCACGAACCAGTACCGGCATCACAAAATGATCCACGGACCGGTACCGGCATCAGCACGCACGACCAAGGCAAGGCGAGCCGAGCGACCGGCCAGCCAGCTGTCCCCCGCTTCTCCCCGCCACCTTCAACTCCTCCTTTGTACCTTCTCGCGGTCGATGGGCTTTTCGGGCTCTTTCTTAATCTCCTCCTGAGTAACGTGAGACTCCACCGCCATCGGGACGGCTCTTCGTTCGAAGCCCCCCACCCCTTCGACGAAACTAAGGCGCGAGGATTCCTTCAGCACCCAAACGCTGCTTTCCATCCAACCGACGACCAACAAGCTCACCCGGAAGCACTTTCTCAAGCACCGTCAAAACAAGATGGCGGCGCCCAAGCAAAGTAGGCGGCCCGGTACAAAATGATCCACGGACCGGTACTGGTTCGGGGCCCGGTGGTTGGGGACCACTGACTTAAGAGGACACAAAATGTGGTGTGGAAAGGGGAACCCAACTTTTCCTACCCATCCTTTATATATGAGCATAACCTTTCATAAAATATGAATTTCATTTATAAAAAATGCAAATAGATAGCTTGCATAAATAAATAATAAAACATAGAAATGCAATAAACGTATTGCATCTACATCAGTATAAATTATCTAAAATGTAAATGAAATGTATTGGTATAAATCAATTAAAATATGTAAATAATATTTACAGATAATCAAGAGTTGGAAGGGACCTTGTAGGTCATCTAGTCCAACCCACTCCCACCTAAGCAGGAGACCCTACACCATTTCTGACAAACGGCAGTCCAATCTCTTCTTGAAAGTCTCAAGTGACAAACATAAATCAGTATGAATTGTATGAATATAAATACATTTTATTTTATTTTTATAAATAAATACGTCAGCTTAATGCATGTTGAATAAATACGTCCATGCAACCCATCCTTTTCTTGGATGGTCCTGGCGCGGCATTCCCAGGTCTAGCAGCCGCTCCCCCTCGTTAGAACCACAGGGCAGGAAGGGACCTTTGGAGGTCGTCTAGTCCAACCCCCGGGTGTCCAAGGCAAGGAAGCCTCGTTCCATCTTGCACAACCGGTGGTCCAAACGTCTCGCGACCTCCCTGCAACCCCCCCACCCCCGCCCGCCCAGCAAACCTGCATCCTTTGCATCTTCTTGCAACTTATTTTTTTAAGGTGGGAGGGGGGGGGTCCCCTGCGCACGGCAACCCAACCCAGCACTTCCTCCCCGGAGGATTGTTCCAAAAGGCAGCCGGAGATTTTCCGTTTCAGCGGAGGAACCCGAGTCCCAAAGTCTCCGGGCAATTTCCCAGGCTGATCTCGGCTGCCGTGGCGACTGTATCAGCGCGCAGCCGCAGGAATGGGAAGCCCGAAAGGAAGGCAGCAGTCGCGCCGGCGTTTCTGTAGTGTAGTGGTTATCACGTTCGCCTCACACGCGAAAGGTCCCCGGTTCGAAACCGGGCAGAAACAGTCCTTGAATTTTTTTTCTTAATTTTTTTTCCTTTCCTTTTCCTTTCTCTTTTCTCTTCTTTTTCCTTCTTTCCTTTCCTTTCCTTCTCTCTTTTTCCTTTCCTTTTTCCTTTTTTTCCCTTTGCTTTCAGTTTTTTCTTTCCTTTCCTCTTTTCCCTTCTCTCCCTTTTCCCCTTCTTTCCTTTCCCTTCCCTTTTCTCCTCCCTTCTTTTTCCTTTCCTTTTCTCTTTTCTCCTTTTTCTTCTTTCCTTTCCCTTTCATTTTTTCTCTTTTCTTTTTCCTTCCCTTTTTCCCCTTTTTTCCTTTCCCCTTTCTTTTTCTCTTTTCCCCTTTCTTTCCTTTCCCTTTCCTTTCCCTTGCCTTTTTTCTCTTCTTTTTCCTTTCCTTTTAT
>NW_020716939.1:375358-386282 GCF_900518725.1 Notechis scutatus | reverse complement strand
TGCCGTGCAAAATTCTAACTGGAGAGCATGATTGATGACTCTTGGCTAGGGATGTGTCCCATTGGAGAATATGAATTATGATACACCCAGGGGGTGAGGGAAAACCAGGGTCAAGGGTGACAATGAATTATATATCTCAAGAGTTGGCTCCACTCAGGTAGTGCTGGCATGTTAAGTTCCAATAAATCCTTTTGAGGTTTTGGAAGTTTGGCTCGACGCTTATGATTTAAATGGGGGTTAACAGCCAGAATCCTGACACTATGCACTGTAGTGAGCTTAGACAGGAAATTCCGAGATAAAATAGCACCAACAGTCCTCAGTATATTTGTATGCAGGTAGTCCTCGACTTACAACAGCTCATTTAGTGACCATTCAAAGTTACAACGGCACTGAAAAAAGCGACCGATGACCATTTTTCACACTTCCAACCTTTGTAGCATCCCCATGATCACGTGATGTCTGGCAAATTCAGACATTTGGCACAATTGGTTCATACTTATGACGGTCGCAGTGTCCTGGGGTCATGGGATCCCCTTTTACGACCTTCTGACAAGCAAAGTCAATGAGGGAAGAGTCAGATTCGCTTAAGAGCGGGGTTCCTAACTTGTCAACTGCAGTGATTCACTTAACGACAGTGGCAAGAAAGGTCATAAAACGGGGCAAAACTTACTTAACAAACATCTCACTATAAATTTGGGGCCCAATTGTGGTCGTAAGTCAAGGATTACCTGTCTTCTTATAGACAAAGTACAAGTTTGGTTTGGCTATCGATTTTTGACCGCCTTCTGGATTATCCAGAGGCTTAGATCCATAATTTAACACAATTTTTATTTCAGTTTAATATGCGTTTTAATATGCGCTCTGGAAAATGCTAACACACACACATCATACAACTATGCACGTGCAAAGGAGCATATGGACGCACCCCCCACACACGTTAAGAAGCATGCCCAAAAGATGATCATACACAGTGTGATGACCCGGGGCGTGGCACAAAGGCAACAGTCACATAAGTAAGAAAGTCCCTTTGATACCTCCAATTTTGCCCTCAATGTCCAGTTACCTTCGGCTGGAGAAAAACTCTCCCAAGAACAGCCTTTAAGTGGAGGAAATTCAGTCTGAAAACAAGGTACATACAAACTGCAACTAAAAATCCAAACAAACCACACTGCAGTAACTAACTTGACAGGGTAGGAGAAGGAATTGCAGACTTGAAAGCCCGGCAAAACTCACACAGTTGGGAAGACGCCAGGAACCCAGATAAGCCTCAACGATACCAGATAATTCACAATTTGCTCCCAACAACTTGCTGTGTGCACCTTCCTCTTTTATACACTGCGTTCCCAGCTGCAGCTAATTAAGGGAATCAGGACCTTTTCCTCCCCCGTAAGCCACACAACTCACGTTGCTCCCTTCTCCGTTCCTCCCTGTGGATGAAGAGGGGGTGGGCCTGGGTCTTCCTCTGAATTCCCTCTCCCTTGCTCTACCTCTTCCCTGCCCTTCCCCAGTTTCTTCCACAGCCAACGGAGTCACACTCCCACTCCCTGTCAGCTGCTCGGCCTCCCCCTCCAAATCAGATTCCGACAGGGTCATGACACAATCTTTATTTTAGTTTAATATGCAGTTTAATTTGCACTCTGGAAAATGCTAACACACACACACAACTAGGCACGTGCAGAGAAGCATACGCACGCACGCCGAACACACGTTAAGAAGCATGCACAAAAGATGACCCCCCCCCCACAGAAGCATGTAGATAATAGACCGACAAAAGCTTAGGCACACTACACAAATAGGCCAACCGAGAAAAAAGCGACACCAAAATAATTAAGACATTGTCCAGTCTGTTGAAAATCTGCCCTAAGTCAGAATGCACCGCACTGAAGGTAATCCTCGACTTACAACCAAGGGTGGGTTGCTGGGGGGGGGGTTCCCAGGGGTTCGGGAGGGCCCCTGAGCTGAGATTCTGAGCCGTTTGGAGAACCCCCAAATCCCAATCCTGGCTGGCTCCGCCCACCCCTCCCCTTCCCTTCCATGAGTCCCCACGTGGCCCGTTTTGGATGCAGGTAACTTTAGGGCGTGCGTGGAGGTTCGGGGAGGGTGAAAAATGGGCCTCCCGGAAGTTCGGGAAGGCCAGAAATGGGCCCGTTTCTGGCTTCCAGAGAGCCTCCGGAGTCTGGGGGAGGCTGTTTTCGCCCTCCTGGAGGCTCAAGGAAAGCCTCCGGAGCCCGGGAGGGCAAAAACACCACCCTCCCCACCATAGTGCAGGAGGCCAACTAGGCCACGCCCACCACGGCCACGCGCCCACCCAGCAACCGGGCAGAGAACCCGTTGCTAAAAAATTTTGAAGCCCACCCTTGCTTATAACCGTTCGTTTAATGACCGTTAGAAGTTACAATGGCACTGAAAAGAAGTGACTTACGACCGTTTTCCACACATACAACCTTTTGCCGCATCCCGAGAGTCAGGTCATCGAAATTCGGATGCTTGGCACCTGATTTATGGCGGGGGTCACGTGATCAACTTTTGTGACCTTCTCACCGGCAACGTCAACGGGGAAGCCAGATTCTGTGCGACTAACGTTAATGACTGCAGTGACTCACTCAACAACTGTGGCCAGAAAGGTTGTAAAATGGGGCAAAACTCAATGGAACGACTCTCTTGCTTAGCGACCAAAATGTTGGGCTCAACTGTGGTATCCCCTAGAACGGGGGGGTCTCCAACCTTGGTAACTATAAGACTTGTGGACTTCAACTCCCGGAATCCCAAAGTTGGCTGAGGAATTCTAGGAGTTGAAGTCCACAAGTCTTACAAGTTGTCAAGGTTGGAAACCGCTCCCCTAGGAACACTTCAGTCATTGCCACTTCTTCTCTTTTAAAGGGCTGTTTTGTTCTGATCGTCCTACTGGACCTTCTGAATGAACTGCAAATCAGTCATCCCCAATCTTGGCACCTTCTAAAGGTGAGCATTTTCTGGGCCCATCATGCTCAGCCATCAGGAGGGTTAGGGTTAGGGTTGAAACCATCATCCACCGTCAAGTACAGAGTTAGAACCGTGGTTTGTGGTTTCCTTCCTAGGTTTTCTGAACGGAGCTCAGAAACACGGAATATGTAAGTATATCGGTGAAGAGAAATTCAAGAAACAAGATCGGAAATAAAAACCAAACTGTGGGACCTGAAACAGTTATGCTGATCAGTGTTTTTCCTTCATTTTATTGTCTCTCTGTGCTCGGTTCTCTAGTCTACACCCTCCCGCTAGCATCTTCAATAATCACCAAATATGCTTAGTTCCCATTCAGCTATTTCGGGAGGGTGAGGATTGTCCAATTGTCTCCTCTACTTCTTCAGTTATCTTCTCCCAAGATTAACCTCCTCCTCCTCCTTCCACCTAGGTGGTGCTACCTTTATCTACATCTTCAGATACTCCGAGCTTGAATGTCTATGGATTGATCATCCAAGTCACGGGGGTTTCAAAAGTACAACCTTCCGAGTGCTAGCGACCAGATGACTGCAAAGAATAGAAGTCCTTCCGTTCTCCGCCATTCAGTCAGAACTGAAAAAGGTTCTTGGATGCGAAGCGAAATGTTTTCAAGGGGGAACAATCCCAAGAAAGTCTAGTTGTCTTTTGAAAAGCACCTCTTGGAGGTGTCTGAGCATAAATGCTGGACATAGGAGGCCTTTAAGTTCTCCAAAGCTTAATAATCAACCACTGTGATGAAGAATATTATGAAGAGTCCTCTTGGACCTGACAAAATATCTATCTAGTTCAGTTCTCTGGTCAGTGCAGAAAATTTGTTTTCTGCATTCCGAGAGCCGTGGTGGCACAGTGGTTGGAATGCAGTACTGCAGGCTACTTCCGCTGACTGCCAGCTGCCAGCAACTCGGCAGTTCGATCCCCAAATTTTTTCAATGTCCTTCATGTCAACTCCTACGCCTGTTTTAGAGCTGCCATAAACATAGGAAGTGGGGTGGAAAGGAAATCTGAAGGAGCAGGGTGGCAGTACATTCCACCATGATCTTAAAAAGATTGTAAATAAGCTACCGAATCTTCTGCCTGCAAATTTCTTAATTGGAGAACGTAATTGATGACACCCAGCCCATGAACAAACTTCATTGGAGAATCTGGTTTATGATACACCCAAGGGGGAGGGGGGAAACAGGGTCACAGGTGACTGTAAATTACGTATGCCAGAGTTGGCTTCATTTAGGTTAATGCCAGCATGTTGCTCCTAATAAATCTTTTGAGTTTTTTTTTGAAGCTTGGCTCGAGGCTCATGATTTCATAAGGGCTATCGCCGGAACCCTAACACTTCAATTCATGAACAAATTTTGTGCATTCCATTTGATGAGCCCTAGTTTCACAGTGGTTAGAATTGCAGTATTGCAGGGTAATTCTGCCGAGGGTCAGGAGTTCGATTCTGACCGGCTCAAGGTTGACTCAGCCTTCCATCCTTCTGAGGTCGGTAAAACGAGGACCCAGATTGTTGACAGCAATAGGCCGACTCTGTAAACCGCTTAGAGAGGGCTGTAAAGTATTGTGCAGCAGTATATATGTCTAAGTGCCACTGCTCTCCTGGATCTCTTTATGGCTGTATTCTGACTTCTGCATGAGTTTTCACACATGCGCCAGATGCAGCCTAAAACGTATCTATTTTTTCCCTTCTTTATGGATGCCCTGATGCCTAATAAGGGTGGATTTGTGGCTAAACCCCTTTCCACACTGGCAGCATATGTAAGGTTTCTCTTCCGTGTGATTCCTCTGGTGTCTAACAAGATGGTGACTGTAAACAAAGCCTTTCCCACATTCTGAGCACGTAAAGGGTTTCTCTCCGGTGTGGATTCTCTCGTGGGTCTTCAGCTGCGACGGCCTGTTGAAGCTTTTCCCACACTCTGAACACTTGTACGGTTCCTCGCCCTTGTGGGTCCTCTCGTGATTATGAAGGCTTGACGTCTGGTTGAAGCTCTTCTCACACTCCGAACATTTGTATGGTTTCTCTCTGGTGTGGATTCTCACGTGGACCACCAGGTTTGATTTGAGGCAGAAGCTTTTCCCGCAATCGGAGCATTGAAACGGTTTCTCTCCAGTGTGGATTCTTTCATGTCTCCCAAGGCTTGCTTTCTCACCGAAACCTTTCCCGCAGTCCGAGCATTTATAGGGTTTCTCCTCCATTGGCATCTTCCCTTCTGGAAGGTGAGTCTGGTGATGCTTCATAAAGTACGACATTTGCCGGAAGCGTTTGCCACAGTCTGGACATTTATACGGCTTCTCTCCGGTGTGAGTCCTCTCGTGTTCCTTCAGATTTCCGGCCTGGCTGAACCCTTTCCCACAGTCACAACATCTGTACGGTTTCTCCCCCGTGTGCGTCCTTTGATGGGCAATAAGGTTAGAGCTGGTGCTGAAGGATTTCTCACAGCCTGAACATTTATACGGCTTCTCGCCCGTGTGAAACCTGTAATGGATGGCCAGCTCAGAGTTCTTTCGGAAACTCCGCCCGCAATCCAAGCAAGTGTACGGTCTCTCGCCCGTGTGGGTTTTCTCGTGTTCTTTCAGGGACCCGGAACGGCTGAATCTTTTCCCACAATCCGGGCATTTGTATGGTTTCTCTCCCGTGTGAGTTCTGACGTGCAAAACTAGGCTTCCTTTGTGGCTGAAGTTTTTCCCGCAATCGGGGCACGCGAATGGTTTTTCCCCTGTGTGGATTCTCGCGTGGGCAATCAGGTTGCCCTTTTGGTCAAAGCTCTTGCCGCAATCCAAACACTTGTACGGTTTCTCCCCCGTGTGGATCCGGTGGTGTCTAATCAATTTAAAGTGGGCGTTGAAGGACTTCTTACAGTACAAGCACTGGTACACGGCCTGCTCGTCTTGAACTGCGCCGCAGAGCGGACTCTTGTCCTGTTTGCGTTTGCGGAGTCCCTCCTGGCTGGGGATTTCATTTCCCCAGGAGGAAATGCAGTTCGCTGCAATCTTTCTTTCCAAAGAGTTCCCCCCATGTCTCCACAGTTCTTGGGCACCTTTCCCGGGTTCTCCGCGCACAACATTCTCTTCGGCTGCTCCTTTGTGCGCTTCCTCTTCCTCAGATTTCCACTGACGGTCTTCATTTTTTACCTCAGACACATAACTTTTGCCTGAAAGAATAAGCAGAGATTTAAAAAACAATTTTTTTAAAAAAAAAATACAGGTGGTCCTCAACTTACAATAGCAATTGGGACTGGAATGACTTATTATCTTTTTTTCACTCTTACGACCACTGCAGCATCCCCATGGTCACGTGATCGAAACTCAGGCCCTTGGCACCTGGCAGGTATTTATGACTGTTCTCCTGTCCTGGGACTGTGTGATCGCCACTTGTTACCTTCCCAGCTGGCTTCCGACAAGCAAAGTCAATGGTTAACGACGGTGTGATTCACTTAACAATGATGCCTTGCTTAGCAATTGTGGTTTTACGTCGAGGTCTACCTGCACCCCATACCTACGTTGACATAAGATGTCTTCGCATTACGAAGAACCACACAATGGATGTGGTTGCTCAGCCAGCTGCAAAGGCCTCTGGCAATTAGATTCACTATCCCAAATGGTTCCATTTTGTCAAGGAAACGGTTATGGTCAACTTCATCAAATGCGTTACGGATATCTCAGTATACCCTATCTGCAATATTCCTTCCTTCCTTCCTTCCTTCCATCCATCCTTCCTTCCTTCCTTCCATCCTTCCTTCCATCCATCCTTCCTTCCTTCCATCCATCCTTCCTTTCTTCCTTCCATCCTTCCTTCCATCCTTGCTTCCTTCCATCCTTCCTTCGTTCCTTCCTTCCTTCCTTTCCTTCGTTCCTTCCTTCCATCCATCCTTCCTTCCTTCCATCCATCCTTCCTTTCTTCCTTCCATCCTTCCTTCCATCCTTGCTTCCTTCCATCCATCCATCCTTCCTTCCTTCCTTCCTTCCTTTCCTTCGTTCCTTCCTTCCTTCCTTCCTTCCTTCCTTCCTTCCTTCCTAATACAGCTGGAAGGAACCTTGAAGGTCTTCTAAATCCAACTCCCTGTTCAACCAGGAGACCCTATACCACTGCGGGCTAACCTTTTTGGGCTCCTGTGCCAAAAATTGTGCGCACGCTTGAACGCCAGCACCCAGAAGGCGATGCGCAGCCCCCCCAGGGCCCCCTACGCATGCGTGTGCAATTCCCACCCACCCCCGCCACCCCCTTACCTGCAGTGCGCCTCACAGCTGATTTTCAGCCGGTTTGGAGGCCTTTTTCGGCCTCCCAGAGGCTTTCAGAAGGCTTCTGCAGCCATTTCATCACTTCCGGTATTTCTGGAAAAACAGGAAGTGATGAAATGGGCCTAGTTTTTCAGTCTGAAAAGCCTGCAGAAGCCTTCCTAAAGCCTCTGGGAGGCCGAAAAAGGCCTCAAACCAGCCAATATCAGCTGTGAGGCGTGTGCATGCGCAGTGAGGTAAGTTTGCCTGCAGCTTGCATGCCGGCACAAATGACTCTGCGTGCTACCCGTGGCACGTATGCCATAGGTTCACCATCATGGCCCTATACCATTTCAGACATGTGGCTGTCCAGTGTCTTCTTAAAAATCTCGAGATTCCCAGAATTTCTGGAGGCAAGCTGTTCAACTGGTTCATTGTCCTCACTGTCAGGAAATTCCTCCTTAGTTCTAAGTTGCTTCTCTCTTTGATTAGTTTCCATCCATTGCTTTTTGTCCTGCCCTCTGGTGCTTGGGAGAATAGCTTGACTCCCTCTTCTTTGGGGCAGCCCCTGAGATATTGGAAGACTGCTATCATGTCTCCCCTGGTCCTTCTCTTCCCTAGACTGGCCAGGCCCAGTTCCTGCAACTGTTGTTCATATGTTTTAGTTTCCAGGCCTTTAATCATCCTAGTTCCACTTCTCTGCATTTCCGTAGTCTATTCGTCTAATCACTTTGCTGCACGATGATGTCGCGGTTGTTATTTTTATTACTATTCAACGAAACCTTTCTAAAAATACAAGGCCACCCAGAGTCATGCATTTGAAATGGATGGCCGTATAAATTGAACGAATAAACAGAAAGACAGAAAATGTAAAAACCGCTGCTTGCTTCTCTAAACTTTAAGATCCACTATGGAATTTTTCTCACCTTCATTATCTTGTGTCTGGTCAAAAGGGATGGCTTCCTCTTCCTTTTTAATGCTACCTGGGTCAAAAAAAAGGTTGCTGGCCTGCAACTTCTGCAGATCTTCCTTTTGACTCATCCTGGACATCGGGACATCTTCATGAGAAATTCTTTGGGAAGAGGTCACCAGTTTTTTATCCAGCCTGTTCTCATCTTCTTTGGGAAGACTGTATTCCACACATGGCTTCCTAATCAACGAGAGGCAAAAATTTCTAATCAACGAGAGGCAAAAGGAGAGAAGTATCGCCCCAAACTTTGCCCCAAACTTTGCTCCTCACCAAAAGGAGGTTGCCAAAAGCAGGAATAACGGTACTGTTGGAATAATGGGAATTATAATCACAACAAATTGCAAGAGGGGTGGTTAGCTGAAATTGCTGGAAGCACAGCCTTATTTCATCCACCATATTGTCTGGGAATTCTGGGAGTTGGGGTTCTTTCTCCAAATATCTGAAGAAAGCAGGTTAAGAGAAGCTACATAAGACTCTTTCAACTGGGTCCCCATTCTCTCTCTCTCTCTCTCTCTTGGGTTCAATGTTTCTGAAATGAGCAATCGTGGCTTAAATATCGAGCAATGTCAACATCCTGTCTTTCATTTTGTTTTTCACATTTTTTGAACCGCCCATCTCCCTCGAAACTCTTCTCTTCCAGGTTATTGAATTTTTGAAGACAAGGGCCTAGGTTCACGCTCCAAGAGACAGGATAGTTTAATGGAGATATAGGACCGGTTTGGCGCAGCGGTTGAGGCCAGAAAACCAGGAGACCGTGAATTCTAGTTCCCACCTCAGGCACGCCAGTCGTTCTTTCTCAGCTTAATCCACCTCGCAGGCTGTGGTGTGAAAACAAGGAAGCAGAAGGATCAGGTATGTTTGCCATTGAAAACATACACATAAAACAAATTATTTTAAAAGGGAGGGATAAATATGACAATGAACGGAATGAATCAGTAATGATTGGATTCACAATATGTCAAGACATGGACTGTAATGAAATAACAGATAACAGATAATCAGAGTCGGAAGGGACCTTGTAGGTCATCTAGTCCAACCCCCTGCCCAAGCAGGAGACCCTACACCATTTCTCACAAATGGCAGTCCAATCTCTTCTTGAAAGTCTCAAGTGATGGCGCTCCCACAACTTCCGAGGGCAACTTCTGTTCCATGGGTTGATTGTTCTCACTGTCAGAAAGTTTCTCCTTATTTCCAGGTTTAATCTCTCCTTGTTCAGTTTCCATCCATTGTTTCGGGTGCTTTAGAAAATAGCTTGACCCCTTCCTTTCTGTGGCAGCCCCTCAAATATTGGAAGACTGCTATCCTGTCTCCCCTGGTCCTTCTCTTCACTAGACTAGCCAGGCCCAGGTCCTGTAACTGTTCATCATATGTTTTAGCCTCCGGTCCCCTAATCATCCTGGTTTCTCTTCTCTGTACTTTTTCTAGAGTCTCAACATCTTTTTTATAGTTTTATTTATTATGATATGTGGGAATGGCCCTGGGAGAACAGGAGAAATACCCACTGCCCTGGCAATGTTCTCCAAAAAGGCAGCTCAGGCTCCAGATGAGGGAACACAGGGTAATGACTTGTTTTACGGAGAGTAAAAACTGAGGAGAGAAATACTTTCAGTCTTGCAAGAATCTGTTAATTTAGCTTCACAATACAGGTAGTCCTCAACTTACAATCACAACGGAGTCCAACATTTCTGAGACATTTGTTAAGTGAGTTTTGCCCCATTTAACAACCTTTTCTTGCCATAGTTGTTAAGTGAATCATGGCACTTGTGAAGTTAGCAACACAGTTGTTTAGTGAATCTGACTTTGCTTGTCAGAAGGTCGCTATGATACTGCAACCGTCATAAATATGAATTAGTTGCCAAGCATCTGAATTTTGATCACATGACTATGGGGATGCCGCACTGTCATGGGTGCAAAATGGTCATAATCACTTTTTTCACTGCCATGGTAAATTTGGTCACAAAACGAACGGTCGTAAGTCGAGGACTACCTGTAAAGTAGTATTAGGTCATCTGGGTGTGCTTCTTATCTGGACTACCTCACAAGGCTGATGTAGACTCAACCACAAACACAGAGTAAGTTACAGCAAAACATATCAAGGATATTAACGGTGAGCTATGAAAAATTGATGGAATTGGGTATGTCTAGTTTAATGAAAAGAAGGACTAGGGAGTGACATGACATCAGTGATCCAGTATCTCAGGGGCTGCCACAAAGAAGAGGGAGTCAAGCTATTCTCCAAAGCATCTGAAGGCAGGACAAGAAGCCATGGGTGAAAACTAATCAAGGAGAGAAGCAACCTAGAACTAAGGAGAAATTTCCTGACTGTTAGAAGAATTAATCAGTGGGACAACGTGCCTCCAGAAGTTGTGAATGCTCCAACACTGGAAGTTTTTAAGCAGAGATTGGACAATCATTTGTCTGAAATGGTGTAGGGTTTCCTGCCTAGGCAGGGGGTTGGACTAGAAGACCTCCAAGGTCCCTTCCAATCTTCTATTCTACTGCTACTCTATTCGCACTTCTCCTACCTCTACTCTATTACTCTATTCTACCCTACCCTAATACTCTACTCTTCTATTCTACCCTAATACTCTATCCTACCCTAATACTCTACTCTTCTATTCTACCCTAATACTCTATCCTACCCTAATACTCTTCTATTCTACCCTAATACTCTATCCTACCCTAATACTCTACTCTTCTATTCTACCAATACTCTATCCTACCCTAATACTCTTCTCTTCTACTCTACCCTAATACTCTATTCTA
>NW_020716939.1:340175-359134 GCF_900518725.1 Notechis scutatus | reverse complement strand
GAGGGAAGAGCTTTCGGCTCTCTTGCGCAGCATGGCCAGCTACTCATGTGAGCCCACAGTGGCGACAATGGGAGGAGTAGTTGCCATTGCTGCCACCATGATCCCGGCCCTGGAGGGTATCCTGCATGTGTGTGTGTGTGTGTGTGTGTGTGTGTGCGCACACACGAGAGAGAGAGAGAGAGAGAGAGAGAGAGAGAGAGAGAGAGAGAGATGAAAGAGAGAAAAGGGGAGAATTCCCTTTTCTCTCTCTCATCTCTCTCCTCCCTCCTTGTGCGGCGGGAGGCAAGGGCTGCCTTGAGTGCAAATGTGGCCAGAAGGCAAGTACAGGGCCGCTTCGCTCCTGCACTAAGGCTCAGGCAACTGGGGCAAGGCGGCACGGGGCCAGCCAGGAGTGGGATTTGGGGGCTCGGCAGAGTCTTAGCTAGGGGAATCACCCGAGCCCCTGCGAGCCCCCAGCAGCCCACCTCTGCATAATAGGATTAACCCATCTAGCAGCAGAGCTCACCACATGGCACAACAACTGGGGACATTGCATCACCCAGCAAACTTCAAACCCGGGACTCAAGACAACCTACAAAGTTAGCTCTGACCCCTACAACAGCCAATAGAATACATGTTCTTGCACAGGAACAGGAAGTTCAAGTGCAAAGCGCAAGAGAGGGTATAAATACCCCTCTCTCTCAAATCCATGTGGACAGCTGCATCAGGACCAGGGGTGGGATTCTACAGGTTTGCACCTATTTGCTAGAACTGGTTGTTAACATTCTAAGTTTGGAGAATCGGTTGTTAGAAGAAATTACTGGGCTAACCCTGTAAGGAAGGCAGGAAGGAAACATTCTGGTGTTGCTTACAGAAACTGCCTCTCCGTTAACCCTTATTACATTCTTGGCAGGACTAAACTTCCTGTCTCAGGAACTTCTCTGGAGTTTTTTTGTCCCCTCCTTTGCTGGTACTTTGCTTGTGTGGAGTGACCATTCAAAGTTACAACGGCACTGAAAAAAGTGACTTATGACCATTTTTCACACTTACGACTGTTGCAGCATCCCCACAGTCATGAGAGGCCAGGCGAGGAGATGCGTGCCTCGATGGGAGTGATACTGAGTTGGCCACGCCCAGACAGTCACATGACCACCAAGTCACTCCCACCAACTAAGCCACACCCACAGAACCGGTTGTTAAAAAATTTGAATCCCACCCCGATCAGGACCATGTGCTTGATGGTTCTGCTTCACCATTAAATCATCCTTCCAATCAGCCTCCATGTTTCCCGTGTCTTTCCCGGCTTGGAACTGAACCAGATAGATAATCTTCCAACAATTTGGCATCCCAGATGGGACTCCAAGCTAACCTGACCAATGGACCTGGCCCAAGTAAGCCTCCCTTGCCATCAGCAGACCCATTGAATCTGTGGGTGGGTTTTCCTGGACCTTGGCCATTTGGAACAAGGGTTTTGAAGGGGTTTTGTGTTTTGAGCTCAAAGGCTGCTTGGAAAGAAGGGGAGTACCTCTAAATTTTAATCCAGAAAAGCGAGGGAAATGTGTGTATGCCTGTGTGTTGTGACTCGGAGGTCTGAGCCTGCCTTGTTAGAAGAGACAGACTTAAGCAATGAGGAAGAGAGGGACTTGGCATCGAGATTTGAGCCTGCTTTGCTGGAAGACACAGACTTGAGCCAGGAGGAAGAGGAGGATTTGGCTCTGAGGTTTGAACCTGCTTTGCTGGAGAATTCGGAATCATCTTCCTCCCCAGGACCTTCCTCCCTGGTCGTTCCTCAGGTGTCGGCAGATAATCAGGAGAGCGTGCCGGAGTCCTTGGCTGAGGATCAAGCCGAGGAATGCTGGTTTGATGCAAGGCAAAGACGCAGGCAGAAGAGGGAAATGCAACGTAAAAGGAAAGGTCAAATCAGGAACTGACTTGAGAGACTGACACGCCCCTCAGGAAATAAAAGAGGGCGTGTTAGCTCCGAATACTTGTCCGGGACAATTTGTTTATTCGGAATAGCAGCTTGACAAATTTCTCTGTGCGGCGTTCGCCTTCTGATTTTTGGTCTTGTTTGTTATCGGACTTGGCAGGCAGCTTCTGGAAGACTGCCAAGGACTTCTCCAGTCAAAGGAATTTAACTCTATCATTCCTGGTCCTGTCTGTTTATTTATATTCCTTTGGAGGCTTGGACTTTCACCTCGTGGTCACAGGTGAGACAGAACACCTGTGTGTGTGTGTGTGTGTGTGTGAGTGAGAAGACCCTTCTCCCAATCACAGCTGGATTCTACTCCTTCTGTGCCTTTTCTAACCGCAGAAATATCTGTTCTACCATCAGGAGTCTGAAGAGCATTGGGGGATTTGCCAGAGCCCAGGACCTTCTGTTAGGAAAAGGAAGAGAGCGTGTGAAAATGGAATGGAAAAATGAATGAGAGATTTGAACTTGGGCAACCAGCTGGGAAGTCACTGACCAAAGCCCGTGAAAGAAGGGGTCCTTACCTCTGGAAGCAAGCAGAGATCCTCCCGGACTCTCCTGAGTTCAAAAACTGCAGCAGGAAAAGCCCTTACTCGCTGCGGGGAGCAGTGGAGGAGCTCCTGGACCTCTTTTTGGTCTGACAACTGTCAGCATATGTAATATATCCACTTATTTATTAAATTTATTTGCTGCCCGCCTTGTGACTCTGGGCAGCTTTCTTTTACCCTATTTGCCTCCAAGAAGAAAAACATACGAAGGAGAAGCTGGAGGTGACATTCTTGAGTTTATTTTCCCCTTTGCGGTTTGTTTTTCTGTTTTTAAGGGAGAGGGATGCCCCTAAAAATGGACAGGAAGTTGTATTTGTGGTTTAGCATATTGGGTGACTCTTGGTTATATAATCGTCTTCGAAAATGGGGCCCTTTGGAAGGGCATTTCAAGCTGCCACACAACTCAGTCCCTAACTTAACTTTTACTGTTTCATTTACAAATCCTGTTTCTTCACAGATAAAAGTCTGCTTCCAACTAGTTTAGTTTAGTTTTACTTTATTGTCATTGCACCTCGTACAATGAAATCAAACACCATCTTCAGTGCACATCATGACCATGAAAATAAACACAAACACACATCCTTCACACTCCACACATTGAACCGGAAACCCCCAACACCACACCAACACTGCACGATACAGCAGAATTCAAAAGAGCTACTGCCCTGGGATAGAAGCTGTTTTTCAGCCTCTTTGTCCTTGTTTTTGATATTCTGTACCGTCTGCCAGATGGTAATAGTTCAAAAAAAGGGTTCCCAGGATGAGATGGATCTTTGAGAATGTTTTGAACTTTCTTAAGGCAGCGGGAGCTATAAAGCTCTTCCAAAGAGGGGAGAGGGCAACCAGTGATCCTCTGGGCAATGATGTGCTTTCCTAGCTGCCACTGTCCAATTGGCAAACCATACAGAGGTGCAGTATGTTAAAATGCTCTCTATGGTGCAGCGGTAGAAGGTCCCCAGCAGTTCCTCATTCAGTTGTTGTTTTCTGAGAAGCCTCTGCTGGGCCCTTTTGACCAGGGCTGCAATGTGGGCACCCCAGGTCAGGTCCTCTTTGAAGGTAGCACCCAGAAACTTAAAACTGGCCCCTTGCTCCACTCTCCATTGATAAGCAAGGGCTGGATGTCTGATCTGTTCCTTCTATAGTCCACTATAAGCTCCTTGGTCTTATTGGTGTTGAGGACCAAGTTATTGTCTCCACATCACAAAAGCAACTGGTCTACCTCATCTCGATAGGCAGACTCATCCCCCCGGAGATGAGTCCCACCACTGTTGTATCATCCGCAAATTTAGCAATAGTATTACTAGCGTGAGTGGGCATGCAGTCATGCACATAAAGAGTATAGAGTAAGGGACTCAACACACAACCCTGCGGTGTACCTGTGTTAAGAATAAGGGCTGAAGAGGTATGATTACCTAATCTGACCCTCTGTGAGCGGCCAGACAGGAAATCCATAATCCAAAAGCAGATTGAATTAGAAAGCCCAAGGTCCAGAAGTTTAGACACTAGTCTATGTGGAAGAATTGTGTTAAACGCAGAACTAAAATCCACAAAAAGCATCCTCACATAGCCCTCCCGCTGTTCTAGGTGAGTCAGAGCAGTGTGAAGAGTGATAGCTATAGTGTCCTCTGTAGATCTATATTTTTTTTTTGTATGCAAACTGGTGTTTATCAAATGTATGCGGAAGACCAGAAATGATGTGCCGGCAGACCAATTTCTCAAAGCACTTCATGATGATAGGAGTAAGCGCCACTGGTCTGTAATCGTTGAGGTTATTGGTAGGGAACTTCTTTGGCAGCGGAACAATGGTGGAAGCCTTCAAACAAGATGGAATAGTGGACTGGGATAAAGGCCGATTGAAGATCCTGGTAAAGACTCCAGCCAACTGATCAGCACAGTCTTTAAGCACTCGGCCAGAGATACCGTCAGGACCGGCAGCCTTTCTAGGGTCCACAGCCCTCAGAATGCTCCTCACCTCCTGTTCCTCCACAATGAGGTGGGGGCTACAATTGGCCGGAAGTTGTGTTTTATCTGTCTCTGGTGTCTCCACTTCAAAGCGAGCAAAGAAATGATTCAGTTCCTCTGCCAATGAAGCACCCCCCTCAGCAGGGATGACGTTGGTCGGTTGATGGTTTGTAATTTGTTGAATCCCTCGCCATACCTGCCTCATGTTATTGCTATAAAAATTATCCTCAATCTTCCTCTTATAATCAGTCTTGGCCTTCCGAATACCTTTCTTCAGATTAGCTCTGGCAACACCGTATCTTGCCCCATCACCGGACCTAAAGGCCTTGGTCCTGTCACGCAAGAGGCGCTGGACTTCCTTGGTCATCCAGGGTTTCTGATTGGGATAGATCCTAATACATTTATCCACAGGGGTGGGACTCAAATTTTTTAACGACCGGTTTCTGTGGGCGTGGCTTAGTTGGTGGGCGTGGCTTGGTGGTCATGTTATTGGCTGGGTGTGGCCAACTCAATATCACTCCCATCGAGGCGTGCATTTCCTTGCCTGGCCTCTCATTACTGTGGGGATGCTGCAACAGTCGTAAGTGCGAAAAATGGTCATAAGTCACTTTTTCCAGTGCCATTGTAACTTTGAATGGTCACTCCACACAAGCAAAGTACCAGCAAAGGAGGGAAAAAAAACTCCAGAGAAGTTCCAGAAACAGGAAGTCTAGTCCTGCCAAGAATGTAATAAGGGTTAATGGAGAGGCAGTTTCTGTAAGCAACACCAGAATGTTTCCTTCCTGCCTTCCTTACAGGATTAGCCCAGTAATTTCTTCGAACAACCGGTTCTCCGAACTGCTTAGAATGTTAACAACCGGTTCTAGCGAATAGGTGCGAACAGGTAGAATCCCACCCCTGTATATCCACAGTGATAGTATCTGCGCAGTGTTTGATATAGCACAGAACAGTTGCAGTGTGCACCTCTAGGTCAGGGTAGTAAAAGATGTCCCAATTTGTGTTCTCAAAACAATCCTGAAGTTGTTGGGAAGCATCTTCTGGCCAAGATTTCACTCTCTTTATTATAGGCAGAGCCTGTCTCCTAAGAGGGATGTAAGCTGGTGCTAAAAGCAGTCACATATGGTCTGATTGTCCCAAATGTGGTAATTGTATAACTTTATAGCCATGTTTGATGTTGGTATATACTTTGTCCAATATGTTTGCTCCTCTAATAGTAACTAATCAGCTCCAATAAGGAAGAGCCTTTCCAAGTTTTTGCAAGGCTGCCAAGAACAACAGATAAAGTTCCTAAACAATAAATCAAAGAGACTCCAAACACCAAACTCAGATATTCCTAATGTTCACCAGGCTCGAGTGTCAAACTTCTTTGCCTTCTGCAAAGAACTGCAGTTTCTCAGCTGGCTTTTATCTTCTCAGGGAGGGGCCATTACCTTGCAGCCGTACTCCCAAGTCACCCATGCTGCTGCAGCTGCTCTTTCCTACGAGCAACCCTGTGCGCATGCGTGCTGGGCCCTGGCTCCTCGGAGACCTCTTCATCACTGCTGCCAGCCTCCACAATCTCCAAAGGCAGCATTCCACTCCCTGATGGTCCTGGCCCCATCCCTATATCACACGCAGGCCCCTCATCTGAGTCCTCACTCTCCAAGACCTCAGCCATCCGCACCTGCTGCCAGCGAACCACAACAGTTTGAGAGGATGTAACAACAGAGTCAGGTAGAGTCAGAGTCAGAGTCAAGGCGTTGACCTCTCTGTTGCTGAAGCCGTATTTTCTGCAATCGAGTTTGGAGTGGTTTACTTTGACTTTGTATCTACAAGGAGTCATGGACAGGTAGGACATTGTAACAGACAATTTTGTGTACTAAGCTTAGATCAGACCATAGGCGGAGTAGTTCTTGAAAAAGCACCTTTGCTTCTTGAAAAAGCACCTTTGGGATAACCATGTCCTGGATGATTGAGAATCTCCATAGACATCACTTCTGAGCTTCCTTCGGTCCTTTAAAGACAGGGGTCTCCAACCTTGCAACTTTAAGGTTTGAGGACTTCAACTCCCAGAATTCCTCAGCCAGCCAAACCTACATACCAGGGTTGTTGTTGTGGGAACAGAAAAGGAGGGAGCATTAGGTATGTCCGCTGTTTTGAATTATTTGTAAAAATAATAAAGGTGGGATAAAAATAAAGAAATCTACTATTACTGTTGTAATACATGGTATAATCTATTGCAATATTTTGTCAATTGCGAGACGAGCAGCATGTAAATTTGATAATTATCATATACTATATTTACATATTGTCTGATATATGTACTTTTATTATTATACTTGTAATATTTTAATACATGCTATAATAATTTACAATATATTATCCTATACTATATGTACTCTTAATGTTGGATATAACCGAATGGATATCATCATCATCTCTATTGTTGCAATATCAATGTAAACCGCTTCAAACTTGATTGCAGAAAGTACGACTTCAGCAACAGAGTGGTCAATGCCTGGAATGCACTACCTGACTCTGTTGTTACATCCTCTAACCCCCCACTCCTTTAACCTCAAACTATCCACTACTGACCTCACCCCATTCCTAAGAGGATGATGCATAAGTGCACCATCGTGCCTACCGTCCCTGTCCTATTGTGCCCATTTATTCGTACCTATTTCCTGTATTCTTACTCATGTTTATACTTATACCTGTTATCTTGTAAGCGATTGACAAATCAAATAAATAAATAAAATCAAATAAAAATAAATATATAGTAGGCAATACCAGTGTTTCTCAACTTCTGCCATTTGAACATGTACGGACTTCAACTCCCAGAATTCCCCTGC
This sequence comes from Notechis scutatus, assembly GCF_900518725.1. The sequence continues at coordinate 351,842 of NW_020716939.1, read as the reverse complement.
CAGCACTAGGGAATTGTCAGCCTTCAAGATTTTCTCCCTTTGCTTTGCATCTTTCGGCTGTCATAAGTAACCGGGAGGGGGTGGGGAGGAGGGGGAGAATGATTATGGGAAGTGAGCTGGAGGTGTTACAAACCAGAACTGTATAAACTGGGGGGGGGGGGGGACATTCTTGCTTAGGTTTCTATCCTATGCGCAGCTGCAACTCTATCAAACTATGTCAAGGTCAACGGACAGAAGCCTCACCACCACCTGGAGATGCCCACATGATGATATACACAACTTTTAATTGGAGGAACCAATTGAACTATTGGGGGTGGGAACGTTGTCATTACTTTGTATATGTGATTTACGGGCCCATTTTCTCAGATTCAGAATTCTTTTGTAGCTACCACTTGATTTCCAGTAAAAGATATCTTTTGTTTGATTAACTAAGTATTTCCTTCTTGGATTTTGAATGGAGCACCAGCTGACAGGAATTCTGGGAGTTGAAGTCCCCACAACTTCCAAGCAGCTGAGCTTGAGAAACAGAAACAACAAGATACTATCCCACAGTACATTGTCGTCGTCGTTTTCCTTCGTGCCATATATGTGACTATATGCATAATTTATTTAGTCATGTTTATGTGTAGTGTATATTGGAGGTGGAGACCCCTTTGAGAGCTGCGCGCGACGAAATTTCATTTTAATGTATGTCGATTGTGCAGCGTAACCTTCAAAGTGACAATAAAGTTATTCTAAATCCATAAATCCCTATTATGACGAATATGATGATTGCCGCTGTCGTATCAGCGGCCCCACGTCGATCCTTGCCGGCGAATTCTCCCGTCCAAGCCACTCCGACGCTTTTCCTCTCTTTTTTTTTTGTCCCTTCCGCCTTCCCGTAGCCGAGCGCTGACTAAAACTACAGTTCCCGGCATGCTCGGGGCGAAGGAAGCGACGAGACAGAGAGAGAGAGAGAGAGAGAGAGAAAGGCCGGTGCGCGCCCTATGGACGTCGCCTGCTGAATTGGATGCTCCCATTGCAAGAAGAGAGGCCCTTGGGCTCGGCTGCTCCGTGGGGCCAGCAGCCCGGGGAGCGCTTTCCTCTTCGCCGCCGGGTGCAACCTTGAGGAAAGCAAAGGTGAGAGCGGGCTTTTACATATGCACACACTCACACACGGTCCTTGCAAGGCCGGCGAGGCCGGGAAGGTATCCATCTTCCTTCCTCCGCTCCCTCCCCCCCACCCCCCACCCCCCCCCCCCCCGCCACGGCAGGGTCTTTCCCGCCATTGGAAGAGTCGTGCCTGTGGGTTTTTTTAAAAAAAATAATATTTATTTTATTTAATTATTTATTATTTCGGTTTCCGCCGCCGCCGCCTCCGTTTTTCCCCCCTCCCCGAGGCCTTGGACATCCCTTTTCCAAGGCGTCTTTCCAGCCATTTTGAAGCGGGGGGCGCCAAAACGTGCTTTTTCTTTTTCTTTTCTTTTCTTTTTTTTTTTTAGGCCGCCTCGTTTTTCTTTCAAAGGGGAAGCGAGGCTGAGCTTCCATCTTTCCTCCCGCCTGGCTTGGTTTCCTGGGCTGGTTTTTTCACGCCTTGTGGGGGCCAGATGGTTTAGGGAAAAAAAACCTCGGAGGAGGCTTCTTTCTGGGCGGCCGAAGGCCTTTTTTTTTATATATATATGTCTTCGATTTACGACCGCCCTCGAGCCCCCCCCCCGCAAGTTCCGTGCCTAAAGCGGGACGGTCGGTCGTGTGAAGGGCGGCGTCGGGCGGGCCTTTTTTTTTTTTTTGGTTCCTCGCCGAGGTTTGTTCAGCGAATCAAACCACCTTCCCACCCCCACCGTGGTTAAATTGGGCAAACCCGGTTTGTGAAGCGAATCGGGTTCCCCCCTTTTTCCCTCTCGGACTTTGCTTGGCGGAAGGTGGCCTGAAAGAGGGTGTGTGTCTGTGTGTGTGTGTGTGTGTGTGTGTGTGTGTGAAGTGGCCCCGGGACGCCTCAAACGGTCGTAAATGGGAGTCGGTTGGAATGGAAGTCACGTGACCGTGAGGCGGGTGGGGGGGGGAGGAGGAGGGCGGATACCGAAAGGGGCCGTTATAAGTGTGAAGAAAAAAAAAAAACGGTCATGGCTCGCTTTTTAAATATTTTTTATTTTCTTCTCAGGGCCATTGTGCCACGGAGCGGTCACTAAGCGAAGTTGTTGTAAGTCGAGGATTTGCCTGTAGGGGAAAAAAAAAAAAACGAGGGTTGAGGTGTCCTCCATTGGAGCTGGGCTTAAATTTCATTTTTGGGAATTCAAAAACCGACAAGTCATTTAAGTGTTTTTCCAAGGGACAGAAAAAATAGGGGACTTAAAACACCCGTTTGTTTCTTTTTTTCACACTTAACGACCGTTGTTGCAGCATTTCCCCCCCCCCCCCCCCCCCCCCCCCCCCCCCCCCGCCGTGGGTCAGGTGATCCCAATTCAAAATCCTTGCCCATGAATTCAGGTTTGTGACGGTTGCAGTCTTTTGCCACCGCTTCGTCGCAAAAGTCAGTGGGATTCATTTCAACAAAGCGTGCTGCCGATTTAACGACGGCGGGGATTCACTTAAACGGTGGCAAGAGAGGTTGTTAAACGGGACAAAACTCAACTTGACAAATGTGTCACTTAAGCCACAGAAATGTGGGGGTTCAAGGGTGGCCGTAAGTCGAGGACCAGCTGTATTTCCCAAAGCGTGCACTTAAGATTCCTTGGAGGTCCCCCAAGGCCGTCTCTGGATCCCAATCAAATCAGTTTATGTTGAGAAACATATATAAGCTGGATATCCGTGTTTCGCTACGAAACTATGGTCGGGTTTAGTTTTGGGGGAGGAAAATAAAGGGGAAAAATTCTGCCTTTGCCTACCAGCATCCATCGGTATTCATCTGCCTAGCGTCCTTTCGGTGTGCCAGAGAGGGTTGAGGGCTGTTTGGAAACTGAAACAGTATTTGCTATGTGAGCAAGAAGGAGACAGCAAGGAGCCTGGTCATGGCTTAGCTCAACTGTTCTGTACTAAAGCTGCTTGGTGCTGTGAAACTAAAACGGAAACTGAAACTCCTCTGCTTGTGTTTTGCATTTGGAACAGATTTCTTTTCAGGTGGGGGACTGGGTGTGGAATTCCTCAGCATCAGAGCGTGTTAATAATAATATAGGAAATCCTAATGCTCTGATGGTCATTTGGAAAAATCCTTTCTTAGCCCCTAGAAGCCAAGAGGAACATACGTGCCAAATTTCAAGTTTGTAGGCTTTCCGGTTCGGGATATTTTGTGATGATGTGTGAGTGGTATTTCGCTTTTATACAGATAGAGAAGATGGATTATGTGGTGGTCTGACATTGGAAATGAGACACAGGGAAAATGTCTGAGAGAATGCCAGCCCTGAGTGAACTCAGGTAGCAGTATTTATTGAGAAAAAGTAAAACAAAAGTACAGTATGCATATTCAGAAAACAATGACCTCAACAGAATTACCTCACCAGCATGAGAACACACAATCTTGGAAAGTCCCAGATGTTACCTTACTAGGATGAGATCATACAGCCACGGAAAGTCCCATGGGAAAGTCTGGAAAGTCCCATGAGAAAGCACAACTGTGTACCTTGAACTTTTACCTATTTTCCTGTTCCTTCTAAACTTGCAGATCAAAACAGGATGAGACACTCATGAGCAAAGGTACTCCTACCCCCACCAAGAATGCCTACATATCCCTAGACCTATTGCTAGTTGTACAAAGGGCTTACAGAAAATGATCAATAGATTATATTACCACAGATTAAAATCCCATCTGACAAGCATAGTGATGGTGAATGCATCAGTTTTAATTTTGTAATATAAACATTGAACACGATAACCCATATACAAACCAAAGCCCTTTCGGGGATCCTTGATGGTTTTAAAAGCAGGAAAGGGTTTGAGAGCAAAAAGTTTGAAAGCAAATGCTTCAAAATCTTTAAGCTCCAATTAAGCAACCGGTTGGACCAGTCATTGGGTCAAGGTTGACTGCAGTGTTGATTTATTTAATCAGATGGTGAAAGTCTTTGATAGCTGTATATTATCTGCCAAATTTATCCCCAAAGTGCTTTTTTAAAAAGGGCAACCGGGCTTTCTTTGTTTTTCCTTGAAGACATTTTGCTTCTTTGGTTCTGACTGAATGGAAGATGGAAGGATTTATATGCAACACAGTCCTTTGGCACCCTGATTTCGGTGACCCCGAGAGCACAGATAAACCCCCAAGTGGCCTCAACAACTTAAGAAAAAATGCCAACAACCAGATGACTGCAAAGAATATAAATCTTTCCATCCTCCACTATTCAGTCAGAGCTGAAGAAGCTTCTTGGATGAGAAGTGAAAGGTCTTCAAGGAAAAAACAAAGTCCAGTTGCCTTTTGGGGGAAAAAAAAAGCACTTTTGGGACAAACACGACCTGGATGACTGAGAATCTCCACAGGCCTATCTCAAATTTATGTAACCAAACAACTGATAAAGGTGACTCTAGAATCAAATTTGGGAGTCAACCCCTTTGAATTCAGCAGAAGAAACTGAGCAACGATGGAGAAGCTTAAGGCTGAGTTTTGAGTTATATTATGAGAGAGTTTCAATTTTTTGAATAAACACCTAAACTGAAGTGTAAAGCCAGGGTCAGAGTTGTATTCACGTCCTGTCGAACTGCTTGCGAATGAAATAGGCATGGATTTAGACAAAGCAGCATATTGTCGATTGCGCAGTCAGCCAGATGTTTAGTCTGGAGTTGGCGTTTTTATCCAACTATTGAGTCCTTCCCAAGATCTTGGGAGAGGTTGATGTTGTTGCTTGGTGGCGTTAAAAGTACCTTCACGAGTTGTAAACTGCTCTAACTAAAGCTCCCTTTGGCAATTGACCAGTTGGGATTTTGTCAGGGCTTACAGTAGCCAAGTAGTTTCGTTCAACTTTGCATCCAGTTAATCCCAGTTGTTTTGGGACTGCACCCAAAGTGCTTTGCCTATCACCACTGGTACTGTTTTTGCCTTCTTTTGCCACAGTTGTTCTTCCACAGGTAAAATCCTCAACTTAAAACAAACACCACTTTATAATGCTTTGGTAAAAGCGCATTTGGAATACTGCATCCAGTTTTGTAAAAAAAAAAAAAAGATGTTTAGAAAGAGTGCAGAGAAAAGCAACAAAGATGATTAGGGGATTGGAGGCCCAAACAAAATAAAGAACAGTTGCTGGCATTGTGTATGTCTAGTTTAATGAAAAGAAGGACTAGGGGTGACATGATAGCAGTCTTCCAATAACTGTAGGGTTGCCATGAAGAAGAGGGAATCAAGTTATTCCCCAAAGCCCCTGAGGGCAGGACAAGAAGCAATGGGTGGAAACTAATCAAGGAGAGAAGCAACATAGAATTAAGGGAAATTTCCTGACAATGAGAACAATTGATCAGTGGAACGACTTGCCTCCAAAAGTTGTGGAAGCTTTTAAGAAGAGACTGGACAACCATTTGTCTGAAATGGTGCAGGGTTTCCTGCCTGAATAGGGGAGGAGGTTGGACTAGAAGACCTCCAATTATTTAGTGACTGTTCAAAGTTAACAATGGCACTGAAAAAAGCGACTTTTGACCAAGTTACTATGTTATCAACCACAGCGATTCACTTAACAATTGAGGCAAGAAAAGTCACTTAAATGTCTCACTTAACCACAGAAATGTTGGGCTCACCTGTGGTTGTAAGTGAAGGACCACTTGTATTTGCAGGTTCTTTGACTTCTTCATTTTAGCCAATCTCGGTTTGAATACAACCTTGTTCCTGCTTTGTCATTCTATTGTTTGTACTGTAGTTAACTCTTAAATGTTGGGATTTGTTTTATAAATAAAATATGCATTCATTGAGGTAAAGCAGCATATTATTACTATTCTTGGTATTCTTGCTGCTATTATTCTTTATCTCAGAGGTTTTTTTTATCATGTCAAAGCAATGGCCATCCAGTAGTCCTCGACCAGTAGTCCTCGACTTACGACCACAATGGAGCACAGAATTTATGTTGCTAAGTGAGAAACCTGTTAAGTGAGTTTTGTCCCATTTTACGACTTTTTTTGGCCCATGTTTGTTAAATGAATTACTGCAGTAATTAAATTAGTAACATGGTTGAGGTCCTCAGCTTTTTACACAATACTTGATAAATAGATATATTTTTTAAAAAACGATAAATCATCATTCTGGAGACAATAGAGAATGTAAAGACCTGGTTTCACTCTGTGGTATCTTCAACTTGGATGGCTAGGAGAATTCTGGGAGTTGAAGTCCACAGGCCTTAAAGTTGCCATGGTTGACAAATGGCTGCCGTTGATTAAACACGCTGCTTCAGTCATAGATGATATCCAGGTAGAAATATTAGTGGAGTGGAATTTAATAAGAAAGGTATTTTTGGTACAGATGAACTGTATAGAGGTGACTGCACTGTATGCTTACCAGACAAAAAAAAGTACAGGTACCCTGTTTCCCTGAAAATACAACCTACCCTGAAAGTAAGTCCTAGCTTGATTTTTACAGGTGTGCCCAATATAAGCCCTACCCCCCCCCCCCCAAAATAAGCTCTAATTAAGATCCCGCTCACTCCAGAATGCACGGCTAAAAATTAAGCTATGGGGGGAGGGGTTTGGAGCTGCCCTATTACTTATTTTTGGACAGTTGTAGCCAGGCCTCGCACACCCCGACACCTGCCTTGCTGGACTATTTCTTCTGCGGCTGGCAAGGCTTTCCTGAAGGCCTCTGTAGCTGATAACAAAGCTCCATATTGATCCGGAGCTCCGTTATCGGCTGCAGGGGCCTTCAGGAAAGCCTTGCTGGCCACAGAAGCAGAAGTTCCTGACAGCACAAAGGAGGCCAGGGGCAATGTGCACGAGTGAGATTACTCAGTGGATGACATTCCCCCAAAAATAAGATCTGGTGCCTTTTTGGTGGCCAAAAATATAAGACAGGGTCTTATTTTCGGGGAAACATTGGATATATAAATGAACTGTTATTAGTCAAGGACTACCTGTATTACAGAATTTAGTAGGACATCATTCTTGGTGGACACGTATGCAAATGAAAGTATTAAAAGAAGGGGGCTCGGTGGCTAAGACGCTGAGCTTGTCGATCAGAAAGGTCAGCAGTTCAGCGGTTCGAATCCCCAGCGCCGCATAATGGAGTGAGTTCCCGTTACTTGTCCCAGCTTTTGCCAGCCTAGCAGTTCGAAAGCACATAAAAATGCAAGTAGAAAAATAGGGACTACCTTTGGTGGGAAGGTAACAGCGTTCCTTTGTGCGCCTTCAGCATTTAGTCATGCCGGCCACATGACCACAGAGACATCTTCAGACAGTGCTGGCTCTTCGGTTTTGTAACGGAGATGAGTCCTGGCGCCCCGTAGAGCTGGAAATGACTAGCACGTATGTGCGAGGGAAACCTTTACCTTTTTTATCCATAGAAGACAGGAATATATAAGTGACTTTTTACAGCCTTAGACCAATTTGTAGACAGGAGATCCTTCTTCCTTCATTGATAAGGGAAGAATTCAAAAGAACATAAAATCATCCACATAAGAAAAAATAAAAAAAGAAGGGACTTTTTAGTAAAACCCAACCTTATGGCATATTGTTTGCTGTTATATTCTCATAGCTGCAGGATAAAAATCTGACCACCATTACAGGTCACTGTGGCCCTGTAATCCGCTTGGAGAAAAGAGATATACCACCTGGTACAGGTAGTCCCTCGACTTACAACGGTTCATTTAGTGATTGTTCAAAATTACAACATTGTAAAAAGTGACTTATGACCATTTTCAACCCTTGCAAGTATCTCCTTGGTCACATGATCAAAGTTCAGATGCTTGACAACTAACTCACATTTATGATTGTGGCAGTATCTCCTGTGGTCATGTGATTCCTTTTGCGACCTTCTGACAAGCAAAGTCACTGAGGAAGCCAGATTCACTTAACAGCTGTGGAAGGAAAGGTCATAAAATGGAGGAAAACTCACTTGAGAAATGTCTCACTTAGGCAACAGAGTTTTCTGATTTGAAAAATGCAATAAAAAGGAGATCTATTTAATAATACATGTAATTATGAGGCAGCGAGGTTAGCCTTTGCTCAAAAGTGGAAAGATAAAGAAATTCCCGATGAAAGCGAAGTAATCAAAAAGATATGGACATGCGCTGATATGGATAAATTAACTTTAGAAATGAAAAACAGATGAGACAGAATACTATAAAGTATGGGACAAATTCTATCAGTGGTGGAGAAAAAGGATCTAGAATCAAAAGAAAGTAGGGTTGGCAGAATGGATGATTAAACATAGAAAATACTGTATAAATGTATATAAAACATGTATTCTAGGCCATTATATGTATGACAAACAGGATTATCAGGATGACCACACCATGTCCAACGTTTTTAATGATTTACTTGATAAAATTTTGAATTTTTTTTTTAAAGAAAAAGAAAAGACAGTTCTGATTCGATTCTGGTTGTAAGTCAAGGACTACCCATAGTTGGTTTTTTGAGGGGTCTACTTAGCATTAAATTATAAGTATCACTATATAAGATGTGTTTCTTTTACACTTGAGAATCACACCAGTAGAGTTATTTGCGGGAACTAATCTCGGTATCTGCCATGGGTGACAGGGCGTAAGCCTTGTATCCGGTCTGAGTAGGCCAAATATTCTGCAGTGCCTGGATATTTTTAGGGATTAGTCAAATTTTCTCCTTAAGCATATTTAAAAAATAATAAGTCGATGGCAACTCAGCATTCATAATGTCTGTTAAGAGAAGCCCTATTGAGTCAGTTTATTGCTAATGCATCTCTTATGAGGGTTGAAAGCTTTTTTTGGCCTGTTGGCTATTAATGTCTGCAGAGCACATTGTGAGCACTCAAAAAAAAAAAAAAAATGGCTGATGACAACAGTTGTCATTGCAGATCTGCTTGTTTGTGCAACATAGTGGTTGCTCGTCATTTTTTGGTGTTTTTTTTTTTTTATATAATAATTTCATCTTTAGTTGCTTGTCATTTTGGCAGACCCCAGGGATGCCCTCTGTATCTCTTTGTCCTTGTTCAGTATAAAATATTCACATACAAAATGATAGGCCTGTGTCATGCTCTTGTCGGAGTCTGAATCCGAGGAGGAAGACGAACAGCTGACAGGGAGTGGGAGTGTGGCTTGTTGGCTGTGGAGGAGGCTGGGGAAGGGCAAAGTCCGGCTGGGCAGAGCAGGGGAGAGGTAGAACAAGAGAGAGGGAGTTTAGAGGAAGACCCAGACCCACCCCTTCTTCATCCTAGGGCACACAGGGAGGAACGGAGAAGGGAGCAACGTGGATTGCATGGCTTCCAGAGGAGAAAGGGCCCTGATTCCCTTCATTAGTCACACCTGGGAGGAGAGTTAAAAGAAATGCATGCTGAGTGTGGCAGCTGCTGGGAGCAAACATGAGTTTATCTTGTGTTGACTTTAGTTATCTGTGTTCCTGGTGTCTTCCCAACCGTGTTGAGTTATTGCCATGTCTTCACGTCTGGAATTCCTTCTCCTGCCCTGGCGAACTAATTACCCATTTTGCCTTGATTGGACTTATAGTTACAGTTTTGTTGACCATGTTTTGGACTTGATTCTCTGCAGCCAAAGGCTGTTCTTGGGAGAGTTTTTCTCCAGACAGAAGGTAACCAGGAAATTGGGGACAAAGTTGGAGCTAATAAAGGGACTCCTACTGATTATCTGACTGTTTTGCCTTTGTGCCACGCCTGGGTCATCACAGCCTGCGTTTTAACAAATCTCACTGCTGAAAAGCTGAAAATACAAGGTAGTCAGCTTACAACCACAATCGACCCCAACATTTCTGTTTGCTGAGACAGTTGTTAAGCAGGTTTTGCCCCGTGTTATGACCTTTCTTGTCACAGTTGTTAAGTGAATCACTGCAGTTTTGAGTGGGTATCCCGGTTGTTAAGTGAATCTGGCTTCCCCGTTGACTTTGCTTGTCGGAAGGTCGCAAAAGGGAATTGTGTGACCTTGGGACACAGCAACGGTCATACATGTGAGTCAGTTATCAAGCATCTGAATGTAAATCACGTGGCCATGGGGATGCTGCCACAGTTGTAAGTGTGAAAAACGGCCCTAATTCCCTTTTTTCAGCACCGCTGTAAGTTTGAACGATCCCTAAATGAACTGTTGTAAGTTGAGGGCTACTTGTACTTGCGGTCTGGCAAAAGGAGAAAAGAAAGGGGGAAATTTTGTAGCTTAGAAATGTTGCCTTCTAAGAAGAGCTTTTCTCGTGCCCTTGTTGGAGTCCGATTCTGAGGAGGAGATTGAGCAGCTAACGGAGTGGGAGTGTGGCTCCGGTGGCTGTGGAAGAAATGGGGGAAGGGTACAGTCCGGCTGGGCATTCAGAGGAAGACCCAGGGCCATCCCCTCTTCATCCTAGGGCACACAGGGAGGAACAGAAGGGAGCAAGGTGGCTTACGGGAGAAAAAAGGGCCCTGATCCCTTTCATTAGTTGCAGCTAGGAGAACAGGATATAAGAAGGGCGTTTGCACACAGCACCTTGCTGGAAGCAAATCTTTGTCGAGGCTTATCTGGGTTTTGATGTCTTCCAAACTCTGTGTGCCTCATTATTTTTTGGAAGTTGCAAGTTATTATCCTGGTCTGTCATGTTAATTACTTCAGCGTGATTTGTGTTGGTTTTTTTATTTCTACCTTATCTGTACTTCGGGTTCGGACTGCACCTCAGCTGTGAGGTGCGCGCGTGTGCAGTGAGGTATGTTTGCCTGCCACTCACATGGCACAAGTGGCTCTGCATGCCACCTGCGGCTCGCGTGCCATAGGTTTGCTATCACGGGCTTAGCCCTTTAATTCATTTTATTTGGCGCTTCTTTCAAAAAGAGAACTTGTTGGAAAGGATGGTAGGCAGCAGACAGAGTTTCAAAGATGTTTCTGCTGGGAAACTTCTCCCCCCCCCCAAAGAAAAGTCCCAAAGGTGCTTTTTTTCAAAGAGGAAACTGGACTTTCTTGTTTTTCTTTGAAGACATTTCACTTCTCATCCAAGAAGCTTCTTCAGCTTTGGCTGGATGGTGGGGAATGGAATCCCGTCAGAACTGAAGAAGCTTTTTGGATGAGGAGCGAAACATCTTCAAAGAAAAACTCCACTTGCCTCTTGAAAAAAAAAGCACCTTTGGGACAACTGTGATCTGGATGACTTGAGAATCTCCATGGATATTCTCCCCCACCCCCCTAGGGAATTTTAAAAGTTTCTGAATTTTAGGCACCCCTAACCATTTCCTCTAACCATTTCCTAACCACAGGGTTATCTCAGTTCCCACACAACCTAAACATTAAAATTGTTATATGTGTTCAACTGATTTGAGAAAATGGGAGTCACGTTACATAGGCATGATAAAAAAAGTTTCTTGTTTCTTTCTCTACTGCCCTCCCTCTCTCTCTTTCCCTCCCTTTCCCTCCTTTCCTCCCCTCTCCCTCCCTCGCTTTCTCCCTTCTCTTTCCCTCCCTCTCCCTCCCTCTTCCTCTCCCCTCCCTCCCTCGCTTTCTCCCTCTTTCTCTCCTTCCCTCTCCCTTTTCTCTTTCCCTCCCTCTCTCTCCCTTTTCTTACCCCCTATCTTTCCCCCCCCTCTTCCCTCCCTCCCTTTCTCTCCTTTCCTCTCCCTCCCTCCCTCTTTCTCTC
>NW_020716939.1:311809-325544 GCF_900518725.1 Notechis scutatus | reverse complement strand
CTTCCTTCCTTCCTTCCTTCCTTCCTTCCTTCCTTCCTTCCTTCCTTCCTTGCTTGCTTCTGCCATCAAACCTTTGGCTTCTGGCAGCATATTAGAGTAGAATTAGTGGCTAATGCTAATTAATGTATATTGTACAGAATTTATGATGCTACCTAGTTTGGTAATGAAACATCTGCAAGAATCCAACCAAGCTCAGAGATCAAGGACCCCTCCTGTCAATTCTTGAGCTACAAGCACCGTCTTCCATTGTTGCTCAATCAGGCCTGGGTAAAAATGGTGAACAGTCATTCTCTTGAAGTTTCTCTGGAAGAGGTCAGTCTTTAAAAACTTCTGGAAGGCCATCACACAGAAAGTCAGTCTCTGTTCTGGAGAAATAATGCAGAAGCCAGGGTGCCAAGCTGCTAGCATTTTTGAATTGCACCTGAAAGGTTACTGGTAGCTAATTCAGGATCTTCCAGGTGGACGTCATATGGTTTTATAACAACTAGTAGCAGTCAAAAGCTGGCATTTTGGACCCATTGCAGTGGTCTTTTTAAGGCAGTTTCCATGCAGAGTACATTGGAATAGTTTTAATCCCTTGGAAAGTTGAGAAATCCCGCAAGGCAGCGGTTTTTACCTGTGATACTAAAGAACTGCAAGTGGGATTTTGAAGAAGCGGAAGCAGGATAGACAAAAGAATATGGATATTTTTGAATTATGGTGTTAGGGAAGATCCCAGAGAATACTGTGTGCAGCCATAGTTGGAAGGAAAGAGATGAAGAAGATGGCAAAATGGATGGTCGTTGAGGCCACTTGGAGGTTTATCTGTGTCCTCCGGGTTCACAGAGGGGGAGGGAGACGACATCTATCTCCAGTCTACAAACACAGTCCTTTCGGCAGTTCCAAGGAGGCTCCACAGTCATTTGCACCACTCAGGTGACTCTGAGGACACAGACAAACCTCCAAGTGCCCCCAAGAATTCTCTAAAAGAATGCAAACGACCAGCTCTCTGCAAGGAATATAAATCCTTCCGTTCCCCACCATCCAGTCAGAGCTGAAGAAGCTTCCTGGATGAGAAGTGAAACATCTTCAAAAGAAAAAAACAACCCAGAAAGACCAATTGCCTCCTGAAAAAAAAAAAAAAGCACCTACTTCAGGCATGTCAACAGTGCCTTGCAATATTTCCCCCCCTGAGTTTTAATTCACGTGTCTTCCAACGCCACTTGGAGATGCTGAAGATTGAACCAGGAAGGTTCTTCATGGAAAGCAGTGAAGGCCACTCCAAATTAGAGGTCTGTGTCTGTCTGTCTGTCTGTCTGTCTCCTTTCCTGGGGATAAAGAAAAAGGGGGATGGAGATTATAAGACATCAAATCACAATTTTATTTTTTTGTAAATTTTATTTGAGTTTTCACAAAGAGAAAAAAATACAAATAAAACATCTTTTTTGAAAGCAGCATAATCCCGGGTTACATTTCTTCGTACAGACACAAATTCAGGTTCATGCTCATTTTTATATTCTATTCCATATCTTATTACTATTTTTACATTTTCTGCATAGCTTCTCCCCTCTTTTAATTTTTTCAGTTTTATTTTAATTATCTCATCTCAATTCGAATCATTGTATTTATATTTTTCGTCTGTCCTGTTTCAATTATCTATTATCTTTTCTCATTAAACAAAATTTCTCCTGTAGTTACTGATTGGAGTATGACACCTTTATATCTTTTCCCTAAAGTTGTAACATTCAATATAATACATAACTTCCATTCGGATTCTGCTTGGTACATTCTTAAAATACACACTCTATTCTTAAAAAAAGAAAAAAATTATAAATGTATATAATTAAAACAACATTCCATTCCAATTCAATTCCATCATTAATATTAATATTCATTAAAGTCTTAACATCTTTAACATTACTTTTCAATTAAATATCATATTTCTATGGGAACAATTATAAGCTTTCCATAGTTAATTCCCCCCCCTCTTCACTTATATTTTATAAAACATTAACTAATTAAAATGTTCCCATTCCTTCCTAATTCAATTTTCTCATTTATTTTATTTCACTTATTTTATTCTCAAACATTTCACTAAATTACATCATACATTGTTTCCAATTTTCTAAAGTTATTTCTATTACTAATATAACAATACAATCTTATGTACCTTTACAGAATCCCCTTTTCAGTTAGATTTTCACCCATTATCTCTAAATAGGTCCTGTTTCTCTATATCTTGCTCCGGTCCTTTGTAACTTCTTTTCCTTTCCTTCTTCCCTCTCCTTCTCTCTCCCCTTTTTACCCCCTTGTCTCTCTACCTCTATTTCTCTCTTCTGTATTCCCCTTTTCTGTTGCTTTCCAGTATTATACTTATTTTTCAAATTATTTTTCTTTTCTTTGGTTGTTTTTTTAAGTCTTAAATTCTCCATTCTCTTTCCCCCCTTTCCTTTTTCTTCCCCACATAAAATTACTTGTTCATTAAAGATGGCTTCTTCTTTGTCCCAGTCTTCTTGTTTTGCAGTCGTTTCTTGTTGTTTCTCATAGTTCCAAATCTCCATTTCTAAGAATTGAAAAACGAAGCCAAAAGAACCCTTACCTTCTTGTGCATCTTCTTTGTACTTTTTAAGCTCCATTTTCAATTCATCCAGAAGTGGTGCCATTGTATAAATTTTTAAACAACCACCTGATTGATTTTAGTCATTCAAATATAATAACCAAAAATCCAAAGATAACCAAATAATCCAAATACACGCAAGCTGTTTCTTTTTTGCTCTTTTTTTTCACTTTCTCTTCCTGGGGTTACTATTTAGTTGCAAAGTTTCAATTAAATTGTACCTTTTAGAAGTCTTGTTGAAGTTTTACTTTAGATTATTTTTAATTCCAGGCACTCTCCTCCCTCTTCCAGATCCTGCCCTTATTCTTTTTCTCTCCCTTCCTGCTTATGAAAAAGAAAGTTTTTGATGTCCAGAAATCTTTATTATCCCTTTGGCATTTTGTTTTATTTTCAGCTTAATTGCCTATTGAAGTCAAAGTGGATTTTTCCTATTTCTTATTTAAGTCTCTTAGTTGTCAGTATAGGGAAGGAGAGAGAAGAAGAAAAAAAAGCCACACCTTTCCCTTTTCACTTTCCTTCGCTGCTTCCGACTCTTCTTTGGGAGCGATGTTATTTTTTGTAAGTTTAAATTCCAGGGTACCTTAGTTGTTGCTTTTACAGTTTAACCCGGTCAGCCAAAACTTTCACTTCTTATCTTCCTCCTGCACATTCTTTTCCGGTCAAGTTCTTCTTTGTGGTGGCCATTTCTGACCACCGCTGCAACCGCCTTCGGGAAAGGGAGTAATGGCCAGCTGAGGAGGAGAGATGTGGCTCTCCTCGACCCTGCTGGCGGTTTCCCCCCTCTTCACCACCTCTATGAGGTGGCTTAGCCCCAAAACCAGCCGGCTCGGGGCGCTCCAGTGGCGAGCCCAGACAGAAACCGCGCACGATCGCGGATTTCTGTCTGTCGCCGAAGAGACTTCAAACCGGAAGAGTCTGAAATCACGATTTCTCAACCTCAGCAATTTTAAGATGGGTAGATTTCAACTCCTGGAATTCCCTAGCCAGCATGACTTGTTCAGTTAATGTTACCGGATGACTTTCTTAATGTTTGTCTTCATTCATTTGGGTTTGTTTTTTTTAAAAAAATTCCTTTTCTTGGGGTAATACAGGTATAAACAGTTTTAGTAACTCATCACCTTTTCTTAAACTAGAATAAATGTTCTCTTCTTCCCATATCTCATCTCATCTATCTTTTTAAAAAAAAAAAAAAAAAAAGCTTCATTTTTTAGTCTCGGTCAGCCAAAGTCCACTAAGGGTTACTGGAAATAACAACATATCTATTTTAACCTTGATTAAATAAAACGATTTTACATTCCTTCCTTTTAACAATCTTGAACTTTTTATTTCCTTTAACTTTATACTTTTAATAATCTTGACGCTTACCTCCCCTCAAATAATGTCCTAGAGCTTGATTTCCCCACCCCCGTCATTTTTGCTTGTCTTTCCTCATCAATGTTTTCTAAATTCTAATGTCACTTTTGTAAATCCCAACGTAAGAAAATGATCCAGGTCAAATTCTTTTCCTTTGTGTTACCCTTCAGCCAGTTTCATTTGTGTATCCAGGATAACTTCTTTCTCCACATCGTTGCTGCGGCCTATTATTTTAAAATCCATTTTCAGATCAGTCTTAATTGTCAACCGGCAAAACAGGCTTTCTCAGGCTTTCTCAGGCTTCATTCTTTTTGGTTTCTTGGTTGCCATTCCCGGGTGGGGGGGAAATGAGGGAACTTAGGAATGTGGTCCCTCAACTGCTAGTCAAAACATCTAACAGAACCAAGGCTATGTCAACGGACACCTGTCGGAGCTGACCGGGAATCTGTGGCTGATCTGATTGGCCCATGTGACTTAAAAGAGACAGAGGAGGGGAGTGTCCTATTCTTTTAACTTATTCCTAAGTGATTTAGAGTTAGCTTCACCTTCCTAATGGCCAACAACGATATACTCAATAAAGGACTTTCTGAACCTAATCCAACTATCAAGAGTCCTGACTTCTCCGAGTTCATTGATTGGAAGGATGACCTTTTAATCTTGTCAGGTAAAACTTCTTTCTCTTCAAATAACCTCTTTTAAATATAGTCTGTCTGTAGAAGCAGACCCTTAAAATGAATTTCTCAAGAAATCTGGGCCCATTGTTCACAAATATCCTTCAAGATGTCCAGGGTTAAAAGCATCGTTCCATTCTGTAATAATAGTAAGTCAAATTTTAAGGGTTTTTCTTCTTTAATTGTACTATTTAGTTCCTTCTGACTCCGTCTAGTGTCCGGTTTTTAAAATGCCATTTTGTCTCTCTCTCTCTCTCTCTCTCTTTTTAAAGTATTCAAAACAACAGCCGTTTCCCATAGGAAGGATTCTTATTTAATTCGTTTGAGAATCTTTTTTTTTTCTCAAATTCACGTGGAAACTTAGTCGGTTTGTAACTTTCCAAAATCAAAAGTTCTAATCACCCCACGGCTGTTTATTCCCCCTCCCCCCCAAAAAAGTATTAAGTCCTTTTATTTGTATTTAAAACTTCTCTCGCTAAGGATTGAAGGAAATCTCACCCAAGGTAGTCAATCTTGCCATTTGGAAGGTTCCTACGATCTGAAAAGCAGTGAACAAGGAATTTTTGAAAATGATTCAAAGAGGATGTCATTCAAACCCAGTCCCCTCTTAACGGCACCGACCGTGGTTTGGACAAGGATGGGAACCTCTCGTCTCCCACTGCTTTAACGCTACTGGTGACCGCTGGTCTTATCATCTCCTCATGCGGTACAGCTGTCCAGAGCACTTGAGGGCCATCTCAAGCTCTCTCCTTGCCTGGAGAGGAATGACAAATAGCTGGTCTACTCACTGGTTCTTGATTCTGCCACCCTTCTCCTCTCTGCTCTCCATTTCTTCCCCAGAAGTCGTTTCTCCTCCTCCTCCTCCACCTCTACTTTCTCCCCTCTCCCTTCTATTGCTAATGCAGGTGGTTGTACTATTTGTTCCCGTAGGTGCCAGTGAATCTAATCAGGGCCAAAGCAATTCTACGCAGGCGCAAAAGTCTCCTCTGGAATTGCTGGGAGAGCTCTCTACGGTTTCGCTGATTGCTGTCAGCGAGGCTAACCCCGTTTCCAGGCTGCCTCCGAGGAAGTCCCAAGAAGTGGAGCGCTCTCAAATGTATGGGCTGAAAACCTTACAGGTGATGCTGAAGAAACTCCCGAGCCCTCAGAAAGGGAAATCCAAGGGCCCCGATGTTTGTGACCGTAGAGCTACCGAGCTTTCCAAAACCATTGAACGCAGGACCGTCCGTACAGGGGAGAGGTCCTACGCTTGCTCTGATTGTGGGAAAGCCTTCAGCAGTCCATCTAATCTTTGTCGACATGAGAAAGGCACTGCATGTCGTAAAAAGAGGCCCATTTTCGAGTCTATTTTTGCAGAGGAGAAGATTCCCTGTCGAGGTAGGTGTGATGACCTGGCTAATAATGAATCATTCTCTCTCTCTTTTTTTTTTTTGCCTCTCTGTCTTTTATTATGTTGGCCTTTTTTACTGAATCTGACATTTTCTATCTACCCTGAGCAATTTTCTTACCATTCCACTCCAAGAGAGAGAGAAAGAGAGAGAGAGAGCTCTTCAGGATCTTGTTGCCAACATTCTTTATTCTTGTCCTCTTTATGAATTCAACGCTTACCAGTAAAAATGTTGGCTATGTGGCGAGAAAACCCATCGGTCTTTATATAGCAGAATTGTTCGTCTTGTACTTTCTTCCTCTCCGCAATACATTATAAATTAACTTCTGGCAGTGTTGGGTTTTCAGGGCTTAGTGACTAGGATCTAGAGTCTAGACCAGAGATCTCCAAACTTGGCGACTTTAAGACTTGTGGACTTCAACTCCCAGAATTCCTCCTCCAGTCAGCTCAGGAATTCTGGGAGTTGAAGTCCACAAGTCTTAAAGTTGCCAAGTTTGGAGACCTCTGGTCTACTAGACCTTTGATATGAAATTCACACTTTTAACAATAAATATTGACAGGTAGAGAAATGTACAATCACTTTTATGTTTTCAAAAAAAAACCAAAACACATACAATTGATATTTTCCTACTGAATTGTTTTTTAATCTTTTCTTCCCCCAAAAGCAGGTGGACGAAGGCCGAGTCCTTTTTCCTTCTTTTGATCGAAGGGTCTTTTTTTTTTTTCCTGGCTTTTTAATTGCTGGATAGACCTTATTCTGAAAGGCAGGTGTGTGTGTGTGTTGTTAATAAATTAGAGAACAGTCCCCATGCACTCTCTCCGAGCTACGATTCCAATTAAAGAGTGCTTGTTCTTTCTCGCCTTGGGCAACAATTGGTAAAAAGCTGCTTTCAGATTTGATTCATTTCCAGGTTTGTTATGGCCTTCCCTTCATTGCGCTAACATTCACTGTGATTTGAACCAGCAAGCCGATCCGCCGCTTTTAGCTAGACTTGATAAGATTCACAGCATTGCCTATCTTAAAATTGTCAATTGTCCCTTTATAGGGGAAGAAGAGCCGAGAAGTACAGGACCCCTCCAACAAAGCATCAAATTGGAAGAGGAAGCTGGGGCATACCCACCTTGCGATGATCAACTTCCTCCGACGGTCTCTCAGGAGGAAGGACAAATGGCGAACGAGGCCTCCAAACATCGTAACACGACAATGCATGCCTGCACCAAATGCGGCTACCAAGCTGAAAAATTGTCGGACATTCTGAAGCATTTCAGGGTCCATAACAAGGAAAAACCTTACAGATACTTGGACTGCGGGAACTCCTTTGGATGGTCCTCAACCCTCATGAGACATCAGCAGACCCATCAGCAAACGCCGGTGCCCAACGTTGTTATTGCCGAATGTGATGTGACGCTGAGTGGTAGGTAGAAATTGGTGGTCCTTACTACATGTAATATATAAATATCAATTGCCCTTCCGCTTAACAGCCCTTTCACAGCCCTCTCTAAGCGGTTTAGAGAGTCACCATTTTGTTTCCAACAGTTATCAGCTAAAGGGTCCTTTGTCCAGGAAAGGGAAGCCATAGGGCCGTGATGGCGAACCTATGGCATGTGTGCCACAGGTGGTATGCAGAGCCATTTGTGCCGGCACGCGAGCTGCAGGCAAACTTACCTCACGGCGCATGTGCGCGCCTCACAGCTGATTTTCGGCCAGTTTGAGGCCTTTTTCGGCCTCCCAGAGGCTTGAGGAAGGCTTCTGCAGGCTTTGCAGGCCGACAACTAGGCCCGTTTCATCACTTTCTGTTTTTTTCTGGAAATACCAGAAGTGATGAAACGGGCCTAGTTTTCGGCCTTCAAAGCCCGTTTCATCACTTCTTGTTTTTCCGGAAATACTGGAAGTGACAAAACGGACCTAGTATTCGGCCTGCAAAGCCTGCAGAAACCTTCCTCAAGCCTCTGGGAGGCTGAAAAAAAAGCCTCAAACCAGCCGAAAAGCACCTGTGAGGCGCAATTCAGGTAAGGGGGCGGGCATAGGTGGGCGGGTGGGGATTGCGTGTGCATGCGAGGGGGGCGTATTGCCTTCTGGGTGCTGGCACGCGAGCGCGAGCATGCAAGCGTGCACACAATGTTTGGCACAGGAGCCCCCCAAAAAAGGTTAGCCACCACTGCCATAGGGTATGGGTGTGCAACTGATGGCCCTTTTGTCTACAGAGATTCTCAGTCATCCAGGTCATGGTTGTCCCAAAGGTGCTTTTTTTTTTGCTTTTTTTTTTCAGGAGGCAATTTCTCTTTGGAAATCATTTCCGACATTTGTAGCATTTGTGAGTTTGTTTTTTTTTTTGTTTTTTTTGAGAACGTTTCGCTTCTTATCCAAGAAGCTTCAGCTCTGACTGGACGGTGGAGAATGGATAGATTTATATTCCTTGCCGACAGCTGGTCCTTTGCATTCTTTTTAGAGAGTCATTGATGCCACTTGGAGCTTTGTCTGTGTCTTCGGGGTCACAGAGGTGGAGGCAGGCGACATCCCCTATCTCCAATCTACAACACAATCCTTTCAACAATTCCAAGGAGGCTCCCCGCCTATTTGCACTAATTGGGTGACCTTGGGGACATTAACAAACCTCCAAGTGGCATCAATGACTCTTTAAAAGGATGCCAACGACCAGCTGTCTGCAAGGGATATAAAAATCCCTTCAGTCAGAGCTGAAGAAGCTTCTTGGATGAGAAGCGAGAACGTCTTCAGAGAAAGACCAGAAAGTCCAGTTGCCTCCCGAAAAAGCACCTTTGGGATAACAGCCCTTTGACAACTGGCTCAGGAATTCTGGGAGTTGAAGACCACAGGTTGTAAAGGGGCCGTAGCTGCCACCCGTCCTCCTCTTGGTTTATGTATGGCTAGACTGAGTTTCATACCTTGGTGTGGTTGTGACCTGTGCGATTGGTGGGAACTGTCCATCCACATAAAGATGCGGTGTGCAATGGGAATTCAACATTAGAATCATTCTCAGAGCCATTTAATGCAGTTTCTATCCAGCAAAACTCCACTCTGTTCTTAGAAGTTTCAGAAGAAAAGCCTGCACAGGGAAGTCAGAGGAAGGGTTTTGAGTTCAAGGGCAGTGGAGTCAAATATAAACTCTGGGCCTGACGGCAGAGTAAGAAAATACATTTCTTTCCTTGTTAAGGTTATTTTGGCTGCAGAGATGAACTTGAAAATCCCTGGCTGCTGCTTTAACGAATGATTAAATCTGAAGTAGGAACAGGGCTCGGTTTTGTCTCTCCCCCCCCCCCAAACTATTTTCCACAATCTGAATAATTTCTGTTTTCCCCCCACAGATGATGAGGAGTTGATCAATTTCTTAGGGAAGAAGCCTCCAGGACGGCAAGAAGCGGGCTTGCAGAATGGCCCAAAGAGGTCATCCAAACGCTCCCCATCTGCCGCTCCTCCAAGTTCTGCGGCTTCCCGGTTGGAGGCCTCCTTGCTTCCCTTCCGTTCCAGGGAACGGAATGGAAAAGGCCAAGCCATCCCTCACAGAGAGAAGGTGAAAAAAAACCGGTACGAAGGTCTCGAGAAGAAACACTTGTGTCTGGATTGCGGGCATCGTACCTATTACCTGTCGGATCTCATGCGTCACAAAAGGGCTCACCCAAACGGGAAGCCTTACAAGTGCCCGGATTGCGAGAAAATCTTCGTCCAACCTTCCTTCCTCAAACTTCATCTGAAAACACACAAGCCGGGGAAGAAACCCATGAAGAGGCTAAAAGCCCCCCAAGGTGAGAGGAAATACACCTGCTCCAAATGCGGACACAAAACCTATAAATTGTCCACTCACCTCCTGCATATGAGAGCCCACGCGGGAGAAAGGGAGACCTCTTACATATGTGACGAGTGTGGGAAAGATTTCAAGAGGAGCTCCAATCTTTCCAGGCATAAGCGAATCCACAGCCTTAACAATGAAGAGTTTAGGATCCGACGGCCCTCTTTCACACACGATAAGGAGATAAACAGAAGTGAGTGCCTGATTTTGAACCCTTTGTTGATTTAAGTGTAAACCCGTAGTTCTCGCTCAGCTATATATAGGGGTGGGATTCTACAGGTTCGCTACCTATTTGCTAGAACCGGTTGTTAACATTCTAAGCAGTTCGGAGAACCGGTTGTTAGAAGAAATTACTGGGCTAATCCTGTAAGGAAGGCAGGAAGGAAACATTCTGGTGTTGCTTACAGAAACTGCCTCTCTGTTAACCCTTATTACATTCTTGGCAGGACTAGACTTCCTGTCTCAGGAACCTCTCTGGAGTTTTTCCCCCCCTCCTTTGCTGGTACTTTGGTTGTGTGGAGTGACCATTGAAAGCAATCAAATCATACTAGGAAACAGTCAATATAAATCATAAGGATACAAGCGACAAAGTTACAGTCATACAGTCACAAGCGGGAGGGGATGGGTGATAAGGAGTGATGAGAAGGTTAATAGTAATAGTAGTGCAGAATAGGGATGGAGGGAGAGAGAATAGGTAGATAGCTGGATGGGTATATAGGTAAGTAGATTTGAGGGGTGGATGGATAGATAGGATAGAGATAGGTAGATGATAGGTAGGTAGATAGGTAGATTAGATGGATGGATGGATGGATAGATATAGATAATAGGAAGGTAGATTAGATGGATGGATAGATAGAGATAGACAATAAAGTAGAATAGAATAGAATAGAATAGAATAGAATAGAATAGAATAGAATAGAATTCTTTATTGGCCAAGTGTGATTGGATCCACAAGGAATTTGTCTTGGTGCAGATGCTCTCAGTATACGTAAAAGAAAAGATACATTCGTCAAGAGTCAAGAATCATCAGGTACAACACTTAATGATAGTCATAGGGTACAATAAGCAATCAATCATACTAGGAAACAGTCAATATATAAATTGGCAAAGTCTGTTGTAATTCCGGATCTGACACAACCCGGAATTACACCACACAATATTGGAAGTTAGAAACAGCCCCCAAAAGCCACATTCCCCAATAGAAGTAAATCAACGTTTCCTGGTGTCATCGATCTCCACCTCCAGGTCTCATCAGGGTCAGTTTCTGTTCCCATGGGAAGAAGAACCACCCTCACTATCTCCACTCCTCCCACCTTAGGAATGTGGCAAGCCCAACACCCCCCCCCCCCGTAACTAGCAAAGAGGAAAAAAGAAAAGGAATATACGATAGAGCTAAATAAGATGGCTACGCATATGTCAATTTGGGGAAGCCAGATTCACTTAGCAACCGTGGTAAAAAAAGCCATAAAATGGGGGTGGGGGGTGGGGGAATTCATTTAGCAGATGTTTCACTGAGCCACAGAAATTTTGGCTCAATTGTGGTCGTAAGTCAAGGACTGCCTGAAATTTTCTTCACAAGAAAAAAGCTCCCTAAAATAATCCACCTTGTTTTAAATTGAAAATTCAGATTTAAAAATTATACTAACGGCTGTATACAAATAATTTGTAAGGAGTCACTTGTTTGAGTTGGGCAGCCATAGAGATTGGATAGATGAATAACAACATATGTTTAAAACAGGTGTTTGACTTTACTGAATTTGGTTTTGGGGAAATGAAAGTGATTGATCAATTGTGGCAAATGGTGTAAAATTGGACATGAGTCACTTAATGATTTTGGCCCACGTTGTGGTCATAAGTCAAGGACTACCTGTACATGCCATCAGGTCATTAAGAGACCAGATAGATAGATATTCTGCATGAAATACAGCTGGTGGAAATGAAGAATGGACAGGGCTAATCACACAGGACTAATGTACTTAATGAAGGGACGCGGTGGCTCGGTGACTAAGATGCTGAGCTTGTCGATCAGAAAGGTCGGCGGTTCGATTCCCTAGCACCCCGTAATAGAGTGAGCTCCCGTTACTTGTCCCAGCTTCTGCCAACCTAGCAGTTCGAAAGCATGTAAAAAACGCAAGTAGAAAAATAGGGACCCCTTTGGCGGGAAGGTAACAGCGTTCTGTGCGCCTTTGGTGTTTAGTCATGCCGGCCACATGACCACGGAGATGTCTTTGGACAGTGCTGGCACTTTGGCTTTGTAACGGAGATGAGCAATGCTGCCCCCTAGAACCGGAAACGACTAGCACGTATGAGCGAGGGGAACCTTTACCTTTTAATATATTTAAGAAGCTTCATACTGAACTGTATAGTATAATTTTTGAAAGTCTAATAGAAATTTAAAACATCCCCTTTCAGATGTTACAATGCTACAAGTAACATTATTTTGGAAATGTTACGCTTTCTTGCCTGTATTTATGTGGTGCAGTGGTTAGAATGCAATATTGCAGGCTAATTCTGCCCACTGCCAGCAGTTCGAGTCTTACTTGCTCAAGGTTGACTCAGCCTTCCATCCTTCCGAGGTGGGTAAAATGAGGACCCAGACTGTTGCGGGGGCAATATGCTGACTCTATAAAACGCTTAGAGAGGGCTGTAAAAGCCCTGTAGAGCAGTGATCCCCAACCTTTTTGACGCCGCGGCCCGGTACCGGCATCAGCTGGGCGCCGCGGCCCGGTACCGGCATCAACTGGGCGCCGCCATCTTTTTTTGACGAAAAAGTGCTTCCGGTGACCTCATCGGAAGCACTTTTTCGTCAAAAAAGATGGCGGCGCCCAGCAACCAGCGGCCCGGTAAGACTTGTTCCGCGGACCGGTACCGGTCCGCGGACCGGCGGTTGGGGACCCCTGCTGTAGAGTGTTGTATAAGTGCTATTGCTATTAATAGAAAGTTCCATTAGGCCAGTGTTTCTCAGGCATGCCGACTGGGGAATTCTGGGAATTGAAGTTCCTACCTCTTAAAGTTGTGAGACACCCCTTTTTTTCCTGGCCATCTCACATTTAGGCTGTTCCTTTGTCTCAACAGGTTATGAGGAACCAAAGAAAACCACTCAAGTCCAGCTGAAAAAGATAGGTCGTCATTCGCCGGCACTAACCACATCGAACATAGCAGCGTTGCGGAAACAATGGCGCAATTACAAGCGTCAGCAAAGGCAAAAAGCAGCTGAGAAACGCCAGAAAATGGGAAAATGCATGAAGGAGAACATTGGAGAGAAGAAAACGAAGGAGAACGTTGGAGAGAAGAAAACGAAGGAGAACGTTGGAGAGAAGGAAACACAGGAGAACATTGGAGAGAAGGAAATGAAGGAGAACATTGGAGAGAAGGAAACACAGGAGAACATTGGAGAGAAGGAAACGAAGGAGAACACCGGAGAGAAGGAATCGAAGGAGAACACCGGAGAGAAGGATACGAAGGAGAACATAGGAGAGATGAAAATGAACGAGAACATCGGAGAGAAGGAAACGAAGGAGAAAAATACTCCAGAACTATCACTCCGGGCTCGGCTGGAAAAATTTGCTTATTCCAAAAATAGAGGAAAAGAGGACAGCCAGGAAGTACGAGCACCAGTTCCAAAAGTCTCAGCAGAGGAGCTGCATCATGAATGTACTGTATGTGGGAAGAACTTCACCTACGATGGCGATCACCAGAACCTGCACAACGAAGCGACACCTCACAGATGCTCCGAATGTCGGAAATGATTTCCGAAGAGAAGAGTAAGTTTTGGCGAGGCTCCAGGTCACTCCCACAGGGGGCTCCAGGTCACTCCCACAGGGGGCTCCAGGTCACTCCCACAGGGGGCTCCAGGTCACTCCCTCAGGGGGCTCCAGGTCACTCCCACAGGGGGCTCCAGGTCACTCCCACAGGGGGCTCC
>NW_020716939.1:288462-305929 GCF_900518725.1 Notechis scutatus | reverse complement strand
GGGGGTGCTTAGGTCTGGCCCACGGGGGTGCTTAGGTCTGGCCCGTGAGGCCACCCTGGAAACAGTGAAGGACCGGCCCATGGTGCCTTTGCCAGGAAAAATGGAGTTTGGGAGCCCATTTTCACTGGTGGAACCCTTGGGCCATGACAGGCAACCCCCCCCCCAGACACAAGGGATGTCAATCTGGCCACACCCACCATGCCCATGCTGCCCCCCCCCGCCCATCCCTGAGGTCAAACAATCCTGATGCAGCCCTCAATAGAAATGAGTTTGACAATACCAGGTTTGAGGCTGGTTTAGAAAAGCTTCCGTGCTCCAAATGGGTTGCAAACGTTTTCAAACCCATCCAGAGTCTTCTCAAATGAGTGGTGGATAAATTTAATAAACCTGCCAAAAAAAAAAAAAAAACCCACCACCCTCTGCAAACATTGACACTCAAATTTCATGGTGAAGTGGACAGCAACCCAATTGAATAAATAATAAAAATAATTTTCCTAGCCCTAAAGAGGGGTGGGGGAAGGAAACCTGATTCATGTAAGTCAGTGACCCCTTAAGTCGGGGGTCGCCAACCTTTGGGACCTCAGGGACCACCAAACTCATAATTTTAAATCCCAGGGACCACTAATATGAATTTCGACTGACGGTGGCTTGCTGATGGTGGTAGGAGAGAGAGGGACAGATCTGATCTAACCTCTCTCTCTCTCTCTCTCTCACACACACACACACACACACACAAACAGGCAGGCAGGAGTGGGATTCAAATTTCTTAACCGATTCTGTGGGCATGGCCTAATTTGTGGGTGTGGCTTGTTGGTCAGGTGACTGGCTGGGCATGGCTTGTATGTAAATATATTTATGTAAATATTGAATTTTTTTATACAAAAAAGAGCAACTTTTACCGAAAATCAGGCAAAGCAGGCAGGCAGATTCAGTTGCTCACAGAATCACAGATTCACTTAGAGATCTACCGTGTTTCTCATATAATAAGGCCGGGTCTTATTTTTTTTTGAGCCCTGACAAAATGGCTAGGCCGTCTTTTCGGGGGTGACTTAATTCCCCCCCCCTTGCATCTTCGGGCAGGCGGGCAGCGATGGCTTGGATGTTGACCTCGGCGTTGGTGGGGCACTTCGTATCGGGGTCAACGCAGGCAGCACCATATCCGGGTGTGCCACAAAAGTACTTCCTAACGGCAAGCCCCCCAACCATTCCCCCCCATTTTGCATGTTTTAATATAGGCCTTAATTTGGGGGGAGGGGCTTAATTTCATTTCATGCCTATAAAACATGCTGGGACTTCCTATTGGGGGAGGCCGTATTGTTGGAGAAACGGGGTATGATTCTGCCATTGGCTACCTGAGTCTGCACTGAATTATAGAAGGTTAAAAGCAGAGCCAAAGATCTAAAGATTAGATAGAAAGCAAGAAATCCAATGATTTCCTGCCTTCTAGAACAGCTGAGGGTTTGGGGGCAGGAAGGAAAAATAGCAACTTAGCAGGTAAGTTTGCCAGGTAAGGAGTGAGTGGGCAGGGAGGGTTCCCACGGGCCATGTAGGCGGCTCAGCCTTGTGTTCCCACGCAGCCTGGATTAATTGCTTTTGAGGGGTGCTCTGGGGGTGACATTTCTCTGCGGACCACCAAAATTTTCTTGCGGACCACCAGTGGGCCACGGACCACCAGTTGGGGACCACGGCCTTAAGTGACTTCATTTTAGCATATCACTATTTTTTTTTCCAGAAGCACTACATTCAAATGTTCAGTCCATCTGAGTGCGTCCTGTTAGGGCAGTTTGATCCCTTCCTAGGAAGGGAATCTTGTAATGCACTCGGGGATCGTGAAGATTTAGTTTTTTTTTTTAAAAAAATAGAAACCGAGGATTGAAAAGGGTCATTTCAGGCCAACCTGCTATCCAGAATGAGGTCCGGATTAAAGCCTCCACAGCAGATGGCTGCTTAGCTTCTATTTAAGTCCATGGAGGGATGATCACCCTTTGCTGGTTCACCTTCAAATTCAAAGGAAAAAAACCTTCAAGCCTGCATTAGTTACACAATACCCAACGTCCCTAAGCAATCAAAACTTAATTACAACGCTTCAAAAAACAAAGTACTTCCATTTTCTTAAGACAAAGCCTCAGAGACTCGTGTTGTCTAGGTAACATTTGTTTAATCGGAACAAAGCACAAACACAAAGCCGTTGCAATTGAGTTTTTGTTTACAAGGGTGCAGCGGTTCTCAGACGACAATCGTCGTCACGTGGACGCGCTGGTGCTTCAGCAGAGCCCCTTTGTGGCAAAAGCTTTTCCCGCACTCCGGACACTGGTAAGGTTTCTCGTGGATGTGCTTCCTTTGATGGTCGATCAAGCTGTCGCGCCGAGAGAAGCTTCTCCCGCACTCAGGACACGCGTAGGGCCTTTCTCCCGTGTGGATCCGCTGATGGCGTATCAAATGAGCCCGCTGTCGGAAGAACTGGCCACACTGAGGGCATTCGAACGGTCTCTCTCCCGTGTGGATTCTCACGTGCCTTATCA
Organism: Notechis scutatus; assembly: GCF_900518725.1. The sequence goes on along the minus strand of NW_020716939.1, from coordinate 303,407 downwards.
ACGTTTCCCGGGTAGGGAAGTTTTTCCCGCACTCGGGACATTCATAAAGTCTCTTCCCTGCCCGGAATCCTCTCAGCAAATCATCTCTTTGTTGGAATATTTTGCCAATATCGGGGTACCCGTGAGGGATCTCGGCCCCGTGCAGCTGCCGATGGTGCATTAAATGTTCTTTCTGCTGGAAGCATTTCCCACATCTGGGACATCCGAAAGGCTTTTCCCCCGGTTGAATTCTCGGACACGGCTTTGGTTGGCCATTTTCCACCCATGTTGCACATTCGGTGGGGTCCTCCCCGGGGTAGGTCATCACAAACCCCGGCCTGTAGTGGTATTTCCTACAATAGTCTGAAACCAACGGTTCTTCTGCCATAGACTGCAGCTCAGAGGTTTCGTTGCAGATGAAGTTTTCTAGAGTATCTCTGGGCTCTGCGTCTAACGGCACCTTCCCCGGGTCCGTGCTGGGCTTGCAACTTTGTTCGTGAATGGTTGTCGTCGTAGGAATGTTCCACTGTGAGAATTCGGTCAGCGTCTCTGTCTCTCCTTCCATCTGGGAGCTCTTCAGTTGCATCCAAGGCCTCTTCTCGTCACCTGAAGGGAAACAGAGGAACTTCTAAATCTGCTCATCTCTTTCCTACGGTTTTTTGTTTTTTTTAATGGCGGTTCCTACCTTCCCGCTTCCTTCCTCCAACTGAATGAGAATGTGGTTACTAAAAACATCTGCCTTCCTGCCCTGCGATCTGGTTACGCCGGGGGGCGTGCAACCTTAAAACACTCAAAAGAGCCATTTGGATCGGTTTCCCACAGAAAGCAACCGGAAGCCACAAAACCTGAATGGGTGTGGCCAACTTGACGTCACTCTCACCCAGTCACATGACCCCCCTCCCCAGCGATGCCTTCCCAGGTTTTGTGGCTTCTAGTTTTCTATGGGAAACGGGTATTTCTGTGCCTCTCTCTGCTCTCTCTTTCTCTCTCTCTCTCTGTCTCATCTTAGGGAGAATCTCATCTCAAGGATCCTGAACGCGGTTATTAAAAGTTATTAAATTTATAACGAGGGAATCGCCTTGGTTCTCTTCAGTGGTACTGGATGTACATAGGATATGAGCCAAGGAAATGTTTGGTTGCACCTCACACTGTGGAAAAATACGAAGTACAAATAATCCTTGCTGAATGACCAGTTGCTTAGCAACCATCGTTAAGGAGCCCTTGGTAGCACCATGGTTAGAATGTCCCCCCCCAACAATCTGGGTCCTCATTTTACCCACCTCGGAAGGACGGAAGGCTGAGTCAACCTGGTGGAAATCGAACTTCTGGCAGTCGGCAGACGTAGCCTGCAATGCTGCTGTCAGGGCTCCGGCATCCACCCCCATTTAAATCGTGAGTTTCTAGCCACATCATATTAGGAGTGAACATGCCGGTGCTACCTGGGTGTAGCCGGCTCTGAGACACGTCATTCATTTCCCCCTTGACCCTGTTCTTCCCCCACCCTCTGGGTGTATATTCTCCAATGGGACACATCCATAGCCAAGAGTCATCAATCATGCTCTCCAGTAATATTCTTGCGTGCCAGAAGCTTTGGCCACCTAGCAATTTATCTATGAAAGCATTTAAGGAATGCACTACTTTCCCCGCTCCCTTTCTGCTGGCAACTCTAAGAGACCAGAGAAATATTTTTGAGTTGACAACTGCATTCTAACCACAGTGCCACCACGATGCCAAAATGGGCCCTTCTGGGGACACACGTAACTGCCTACGCTGCCGTGTTACGCACCAGTTGGAAGTTTCTGTGCACTCTTCAAGGGCAGCCCCAGATAAGAGCGCACTGCAGTAGTCCATGGCACAAAAATTACAGAACGCAGGTAGTCCTCCATCTAAGACCAGTTGAACCCAAAATTTCCGTTGCTAAATGAGACATTGTATTACATCGAGGACCACCCGTACAACCAAGTCACGGGTTCCCTTTGAACGTAAAATTAGAGGTAGTCCTCGACTTATGACGACAATTGAGCTCAACATTTCTGTTGGTAAGGGAGACATTTTGTCCCATTTTATGACCTCTCGCAGTTGTTCAATAATAATAATAACAACAATAATAATACTTTATTGTCATTGTATGTATATACACAGTATGTCAACTAAAAAATACTTTGGTCTTTTTAGTTGCCAGCAGAAAGGGAGTGGGGGAAAGCAGTGCATTCCTTAAATGCTTCAGATAGTTGCTGGGCAGCTGTTGGCACGCAGGGTTATTACTGGAGAGCATGATTGATGACTCTTGGCTATGGATGTGTCCCATTGGAGAATATATATCCAGGGGGTGGGGGGAAGACCAGGGTCAGGGATGAAATGAATGATGTGTCTAGAGTCGGCTGTACCCAGGTAATGCCAATATGGTCACTCCTAATAAATCAATATTTTTTTTTACTCTTGAGAGAAGTGGCTGGAGACTTATGATTTGAATGGGGGTGGATTGTCGAAGTGTTGACAGAGTATACGCATACAACAAAATTCATATAACACCCCGAGACCAGACCCAACACACACACACACACACACACACACACAAAATCCCCAAACACATCCCCACCCACCAAAAAACAGAAAAGCATCCACACAACAGACCAAGCAATACTATCCAACAGCTCACTGATTGATTCAGTGAATCGCTGAATCACTGCAGTTGTTAAATTAGTCCAACGGTTGTTTAAGTGAATCTGGCTTCCCCATTGACTTTGCTTGTGAGAAGGTCAAAAAAGGGGGATTACGTAAACCCTGGGATACTGCAGCCATCAGTCAGTCGCCAAGCGTCTGAATTTTGATCGTGTGGCCCTGCTGCTGACGATGGTAAGTGTGAAAAACAGTGGTAAAGTTACTTCTTTTCAGAACTGTCGTAACTTTGAACAGTCACTAAATGGAACAGTTGTTGAGGAATTAGCTGTACTTTATACAGTGCTGATTTGTATCTTTCGGCAACATCTGGAGCTCGATCTCAAGAGAAGAACAAACAACTGCGGCCCACGTCGGCCAATGGGTACAACTTTGCAACCATGAAACATTTGCATTACACTTTATTTTTGATCCTGCCTTGTTTTTGTCTATTTTAATCTTTTTCCCAGTGGGGGCAGGCGGCACCCGTGCTCTAAAAGAAGGTTGAAGACACCGACTATGCTTCATAACAAGAGCAGGACAAGTTCAAAATTAAAATTCAGGGCATAACTTAAAGACTAAGGATGATGGTGGCTAACCTTTTTGGGCTCCTGTGCCAAAAAATTGTGTGTACGCTTTGCGTGCTCGTGTGCCAACACTCAGAAGGCAATGCGCAACCCCCTACGCATGCATGTGCAACCCCCACCCACACCCGTCCCCTTACCTGCACTGCAACTCACAGCTGATTTTCGGCCAGATTGAGGCCTTTTTGGCCTCCCAGAGGCTTGAGGAAGGCTTCTGCAGGTTTTGCAGGCCGAATACTAGGTCCGTTTTGTCACTTCCGGTATTTCCGGAAAAACAAGAAGTGATGAAATGGGCCTAGTTTTGGGCCTGCAGAAGTCTGTAGAAGCCTTCCTCAAGCCTCTGGGAGGCTGAAAAAGGCCTCAATCTGGCCAAAAATCAGCTGTGATTTGTGAGGTAAATTTGTGAGGTAAATTTGCCTACAACTTGTGTGCCGGCACAAATGGCTCTGTGTGCCACCTGTGAGATGCGTGCCATGGGTTCGCCATCACGGTATTAGGGCAAAACATGCCGTTAGTTTATAATTGTCTTATTTTTGTTTAGAGAATTCAGCTCTGTTGGGCAAGATCGGGAAAGCAAGGCGTACACAGATTTCAGTACAATCTCTTTAATGTTCATCTCAGTGTCAATACAGTTAGAAAATAACAAAATAACAGAGTTGGAAGGGACCTTGGAGGTCTTCTAGTCTGACCACTGCTCCGGCAGGAGATACCATTTCAAACAAGTGACTTGCCCAGTCTCTTAAAAGCCTCCAGTGTTGGAGCACAATTTCTGTAAAGCAAGTTGTTCCACTGGTTCATTGTTCTCAGTTAGAAAAAATTTCTCCTTAATTCCAGGTTGCTTCTCTCCTTGATTAGTTTCCATCCATTGCTTCTTGTCCTGTCTTCGGGTGCTTTGAATAGGTTCACCCTCTTGTCTTTGTGGCAGCCCCTCAAATACTGGAAGACCGCTATCATGTCTCCCCTGGTCCTTCTCTTCATTAGACTAGACCTACCCAGTTCCTTCATGTTTTATCCTCCAGCCCCCCTAATCATCTCCGTTGCCCTTTTCCTCACTCTTTCCAGAGTCTCAATATCTTTTTCATAACATGGTGACCAAAACTGGATGCAGTATTCTGAGTGGATCTTACTCAGTGGTGGGATTCAAAATCTTTTACTACCGCTTCTGTGGGCGTGGCTTGGTGGGGGTGGCAGGGGAAGGATACTGCAAAATACCCATTCCCTCCCCACCCCACTAACCTGCTTTCCAGCTCCATTCTCCTGTGCGGGGCAACCAAAGAAGACCCAGCCGATCAGCTGGGATTCGGGAGGCAGAGAACAGATGGTGTGGGGCCAGTCAGAGTTGGTATTTGCTGGTTCTCCGAACTACTCAAAATTTCCGCTACCGGTTCTCCAGAACTGGTCAGAACTTGCTGAATACCCACCTAAGCAGTCCTGCCACAGAACTTCACTTGATCTTGATTCTATCCCGCTGTTAATGCAACCCAGGATTGCATCAACATTTTTGGCTAGAATTTGTCAAGGTGGAGTGTCAAAGCGATTGGAAACCCCCTTTCCCCAGATTATTACCAGTAGCCCCATGGACTAAGTTCCCAATCTCAATGGTCTAGACCAGGGGTGTCAAACTCAAGGCCCGAAAATCGGAGCTGGCCCGCAGGGCGCTTAGATCTGGCCTGCGAGGCCACCCTGGAAACAATAAAGGACCGGCCTGCGGTGCTTCTACCAATGGAAACAAGAGCTCGGGAGGGCCACATGCCCTCCGTTTTCGCTGGCAGAGGGTTGCAGGAGGCTGTGGCCTCCGAAAACGGAGCTCAAGGGCCCATTTTCGCTGGGAGAGCATTCAGGCCACCACAGGCACCCCAGACACGAGTGACATCAAGATGGCTGCACACAGCCTGGACCACTCCCCCGCAACCCCCCTCCCAAGGTCAAACACAACCCTGATGCGGCCCTCAATGAAATAAATTTGACACCCGTGGTCTAGAATGGGTGGGGATACTTCCAGCACCGTGTTAGTTTTAATATCTTCTAACAGTGTCTTTCATCATGGTCAGCCATTCGGTCGTGTCCGACCCTCAGTCATTCTATGATTTAGGATACAGTGGCTGAGGGTCGGACATGACTGAATGGCTGACGATGAAAAGATGCTGCTAAAAGATACAGGCAGTTCCCAACTTACAACCATTCAACTTACTGACTGTCCAAAGTTACAACACTGTAAAGACCGACTGATGATCGTTTTTCACCGTTTGTAGCATTCCCTACGATCACGTGATCAAAATTCAGATGCTTGGCAACTGGTTCACACTTATGATTGTTGCTGGGTCCCAAGGTCATGTGACTCTCCTTTTGCGACCTTTTGACGAGCAAAATCAGTGGGGAAGCGTGATGACCCGGGGTGCGGCACGAAGGCAACACAGTCAGATAAGCAATAAGAGTCCCTTTAATAGCTCCAACTTTACCCCCAATGTCCTGGTTACCTTCTGGCTGGAGAAAAACTCTCCCAAGAACAGCCTTTGCTGCAGAAAATTAAGTCCAAAACATGGTCAACACAAACTGTAACTTAAAAGTCCAAACAAGCCAAACTAAAGTGATTAGTTTGGCAGGGCAGGAGCAAGAATTTCAGACTTGAAGGCACGGCAAAGATCACATGGTTGGGAAGATGCCAGGAATACAGATAAGGCATGACAATACAGGATAAAGTCACGTTTGTTCCCAGTAGCTGCCGCACACAGCCTACCTTTCTTATCAACTGTCTTCCCAGCTGTGGCTAATGAAGGGAGTCAGGGCCCTTTCCTCCCCCGTAAGCCACGCAACCCACATTGCTCCTTTCTCCGTTCCTCCCTGCGTGCCCTAGGATGAAGAGGGGGTGGGCCTGGGTCTTCCTCTGAACTCCCTCTCCCTTGTTCTACCTCTTCCCTGCTCTGCCCAGCCAGACTTTGCCCTTCCCCAGTTTCCTCCACAGCCAACTGAGCCACACTCCCACTCCGTCAGCTGTTCAGCTTCCTCCTCAGATTCAGACTCTGATAGGGGCATGACAGGAAGCCAGATTCACTTAACTGTTTCATTTGTATTAACTACCACTGTATCAGAAGTATCCCCACATATTCTATTTATGCTGGCTGGGGAATTCTGGGAGTTGAAGTCTACACATCTTCAACTTACCAAGCATTTCAAGATACAGGCAGTCCTCGACGTACGACCACCGAGCCCAACATTTCCGTTAAGTGAGTAATTGGTTAAGTGAGCTTTGCCCTGTTTTATGACAGTTCTTGCCACAGTTGTTAAGTGAACCATCACAGTTGGCAAGTTAGGAACACGGTTGTTAAATGAGTCTGGTTTCCTCACTGACTTTGCTTGTCAGGTGGTCACAAAAGGGGAATCCCATAACCCCGGGACACTGCCACCGTATAAATGTGAGTCAGTGGCCAAGCATCTGAATTTTGATCACATGACCATGGGGATGCTGCAAAGGTGACAACTGTGGGAAAATGGTCACATTTGCCATCGTAACTTCGGTCACTAAATGAACTATTGTAAGACGAGGACCCCCTGTATTGTTCCAGCCTCGTCCGTAAGCAAACTTGTCAAAAGGTGGGGTGACGATCCAAAAAGACAAGATAACCTAGTCAACCTAATCACAATTATTGTTCTTTCAGGCCTCCACTTATGAGCTTCGGAGGTGCAGTGGTTAGAGTGCTACACGGCAGGCCATTTCTGCTGACTATCAGCTGTTCAAATCCCACCAGGTTCAAGGTTGACTCAGCCTTCTGTCCTTCTGAGGTGGGTAAAATGAGGACCCAGATTGTTGAGGGCAAGAGGCTGTAAACCACTTAGAGAGGGCCGTGAAGCACTATAAAGCGGTATATAAGTCTAAGTGCTATTGCTATATTCTTGTAGATGTAGTGCCATGTTGGCAAACCTATGGCACGCGTGTCACAGGTGGCACGCAGAGCCACTGTGCAGACACGTGAGCCCCAGCCAAAGTTATCTGCACTGCGCATGCGCGCACCTCCAAGCTGATTTTGGGTCCATTTGAGGCCATTTTCGCCCTCTTGGAGGCTCGAGGGAAGCCTCTGCAGCCTCGGGAGGCCGAAAAACGGGCCTCCTGGAAATACCGGAAGCGCCGAAACGGGTCCATTTTCAGCTTCCAGAGGCTCCAGAGGCTTCCCTCGAGCCTCCGGGAGGGCGAAAACGGCCTTAAACAAGCCAAAAATCAGCTGGGAGGCGCACTCATGCGCAGTGCAGGTAAGGGTGGGGGGCGAGGCGGGGATGTTGCGCACGCATGGGCAGGGGGGCGGGATGCATTTTGTTGTGGGTGCCGGCGCTCGGGCGCGCTTTCGGCACACCACAACAAAAAGGTTCCCCATCACGGATGTAGTGTGTTCTGTTGTGCAAGTAGCTCTTGACTGACAACAGTTCATTTAGTCATTTTTCGAAGTTACAACATCACTGACAAAAGCAACTTCAGACCATTTTTCACACTGATGACCATTTCAGCATCTCCACAGGCATGTGATCCAAATGTGACTGCTTGGCAACGGATTCATCTTTATGACCGTTGCAGTGTACGGGGGGGGGGGGGGGGGTCACGTAATCCCCTTTTGCAACTTTCTCTCTCAAAGGGCTTCCCCATTGACTTTACTGGTCAGGTGGTCGCAAAAGGGGATCGCATGACCCCTGGGGACACTGAAACCGTCATAAATGCGAGTCACTTGTCAAGCATCCCAATGTAAATCACGTCACCATGGGGATGCGGCAATGGTCGCTGAGTGTGACAAGTGGAACACACTATCGTTGCTGGTAAGATGGCACCATCCGATGGCTGCGGTGCCCCTCAGCTGGTGCATCTGCCTAGTGGTGGTGTTCTGGTTCGGCCCGGTTTGGCCGAACCGAGAGCTCCGAGGACCATCTGCTGGGCCCTCCCACATGCCCCGGCTCTATTCTGACCCAGTGGTGGGATTCAAGTTTTATAACAACCGGTTCTGTGGGAGGGGATAGGTGCCATGTGACTCGGTGGGCGTGGCTTTTTTGCAACCTCCCCCCCATTTGGGGGGCCTTCTGGGCCTCAGGGGAGCCTCCTGGGGGTGTTTTTGCTCCCAGGAAGCTTCCCTGGGGCCTAGGAAGGAAAAAAATGGAGGGGGGGCACAGAGCTCCCCCCGACACTCCATTTTGGGGCTTTCTGGGCCTCAGGGGAGCCTCCTGGGGGGTTGGTTTTGCTCCCAGAAGGCTCAGGAAGGAAAAAACCAGAGGATACCGGGGGGGGGGGGGGGGTATTTTCCCACATCATTATAGTTGTGCTTTTAAAGTTGTAGCAACGTTTCGGCAGAATCTCATCTGCCATCATCAGGCTTCTGTATTGTGTTTGTCTGTGAGTCAGACTTTCACAGCCATTTCTGTTTTAAATTTGGTGCTAGCCTACTGCTATGCCAGAATGGTTTTTTCACTGCCTTCAAAACAGACAGAAAAATAGCGCTCAGAAATCCTTATTGTCCCCTTGACATTTAATTATCCAGTTTAATTACCTATTGATGCCAAAGCGGGTTTTTCCGATTTCTCATTCATCTCTGTTCGCTGTCAACATAAGGAAGGAGAGTGAAGAAAAAAAAAACTTTCCCTTTTCACTTTCATTCGCTGCTTCTGAATCTTCTTTGGGAGCGATGTATCTTTTTTTTTTAAATTTAAATTCCAGGATACCTTGATTGTTGCTTCTTATCCCGGTCAGCCAAAACTTTCACTTCTTAACTTCCTCCTGCACTTTCTTTTCCGGATGAGTGCTTCTTTGAGGCGGCCATTTCTGACCGCCGCTCTTACCGCCTTCGGGAAAGGGAGTTTAGCCAGCTGGGGAGGAAAGATGCGGCTTTCCTCGACCCTGCTGGGATTTCCCCCCTGTTCACCACCTCTACGGGGTGGCTTAGCCCCAAAGCCAGCCAGCTCGGGACACTCCAGCGGCGAGCCCAGGCAGAAACCCGCGCACAATTGCGGATTCCAGCCTGCCGCCGAAGCCCTGCAAACCGGAAGCCACAGAATTATCAGAGGAGCCATAGAGATCGAAAAAAGACCTGAATGCATGAATAGAAGAGATGATTCCACCAGACTGTCAATTATCTGGAAGCCTGCACTGTCAAACAAAAAAATCTCCACACCACAAAGCTGAATACCATTCATGTAAGTACCCGCGAAAACTTAAGAAAACATGTATGTATGTATGTATGTATGTATGTATGTATGTATGTATGTTATTCAACTTTGTTCGGGTATTTTCCCACATCATTATAGTTGTGCTTTTAAAGTTGTAGCAACGTTTCGGCAGAATCTCATCTGCCATCATCAGGCTTCTGTACTGTGTTCGTCTGTGAGTCAGACTTTTACAGTTGTTTCAGTTTTAAATTTGGGGCTAGCCTACTGCTGTGCCAGAATGGTTTTTTCTTCATCCTGATTGGTTGGGAGTCTTGGTCTGTGTTTATTGGTCTTGGAGTTTGCTGTGTTCTGCTTGATTGGTGTTTCTAATATCTTCTGTCTGTTTTGTGGCTTTTTTGTGTCTTGATTGGCTGGCAACATTGTGTTCCTGTATTGGAGGCTTTTAGTGCAGCTTGGCTCCGAGTAAATGGACGGCTATCATTTGTTAGGAAGCTAGGTTTCATCTGGGTGCCTGGTTGGGGTGTGTTTGAGCTGGAGGTATCAGGGGGAGTCTGTTTGTGCCCAAGTGTTTGCCTGGCTAGTGGTGTGGAGATTGACAGTTTGGTGGAATCATCTCTTCTATTCATGCTTTCTGGTCTTTTTTCAATCTCTATGGCTTCTCTGATGATTCTGTGGCTGAGGTTTTCTATAGTGGCTAGGGTTTTGGTGCCATTGAAGTTGATGCTATGACCTGTGGCTTTCATGTGTTGGACTAGTGAGGAAGTGTGTTCCAGCTTTTTTACTGCATTTTTGTGTTCATCCAGGCGGGTACTTATTCTTCTATTGGTCTGTCCAATGTATGTGGCCGGGCATGATGCACAGGGGACTTCGTATATGCCTTGGTTTTCCAGGTCAATATTATCTTTGGGGTTTCTAAGGATGGCTGCTATTTTTCTGTCTGTTTTGAAGGCAGTCTTGATGTGATGCCTGTATAGTATCTTACTGATTTTGTCTGTAGTACCTCTTATGTAGGGCAGGACAGCTGTTCCATAGGTCTGTTCATCTTCTAGGTCTCCATTATGTCTCAGTGTGTTTTTGTGGATCAAGCCGGTGATTTTGCTTTTGTGGAAGCCGTTGGCTGTCAGTACTTTAGTCAGGGTGCATAGTTCAGTCTTTACGTGTGTCTTGTCTGCCAGGCGTTTGGTTCTGGTAATTAGTGTTTTGGCCACGGAGTTTGTCTGTGCTGGGTGGTGGTGGGATTGGGCGTTGAGGTAGCGGTTGGCCAATGCCATCCACAAACCCAAACTATGGTTAAGATACATCGATGACACATTTGTGATTTGGCCCCATGGAAAAGAAAACCTAAACAATTTCCTAACACACCTAAACAGCTCACACCCCAAAATCAAGTTCACCATGGAAACGGAAACAAACAACTACCATTCCTAGATGTACTAATCTACAAAAAAACAGATGGCACACTAGGACACACCATATACCAGAAGAAAACACACACCAACCATCGTAATTCCATGACAGTGGCCAAGTTGGATCATGTGTGACTGTGGAGATGCTTGCAAAGATTGTACCCTTACCAGTTGTAAGTCCTGGTTTCAGGGCCGTTTTAATTCCAAACAGGTGGTAAACTTGTTGTAACTTGAAGACTATCAGGAATTGCCAGTTTTCAAGATAATTAACCTGATATACCTCATATCAAGAAAGCAGATTTATTTGTCTGTTGTAACTGCAATGATAGCAGACAAGTTAAACCTGTTGTGCATCTTATGCTGACTGTTACTTAAAAGAAAAAAGAAAAAGCCAAATTAAACTACCCAGACTCACTGGGAGTTTGATGGCATAGAAATTCAGTCAACTTAAAAATGAAATAAAATTAACAGAACTGCAGAGCTGATCCCGATAACCTGCGTGGATTCCGACAAGGCTGCCATGTCCTGTCAGGAAATTACTGACACACCAAACTCCTCACCGTCCACAATAACAATTGCACTTAGACTTATATACCACTTCACAGTCCTCTCTAAGGGGTTTACAGAGTTGGCATATCCCCCTCCAACAAACTGGGTCCTCATTTTACCCACCTTAGAAGGATGGAAGGTTGAGTCAACCTTAAGCCAGTGAGGATCGAACCCCTGGCAGTCGGCAGAGTTAGCCTGCAATACTGCATTCTAACTGCTGCGCCACCACGGGCTCATAGCAGTCCAAATCTCAACAATGGCAACTACTAAAACAGGCATAGAAATGTATATCAGAGTTGGCTTCATACAGGGCAGTGCCTCTAAGAAATCCTTTGAAGTTTTTGGAAGTTTGGCTCGAGAATCATGATTGAATTAGGGCGATTGCTGGAATCCTGACAACCAACTCTATGCAAATGGTAGAGGTAGCAATAGCACTTAGACTTATATACCGCTTCACGGTGCTTTTACAGCTCTCTCTAAGTGGTTTACAGAGTCAGCTTATTGCCCGCCCAATAATCTGGGTCCTCATTTTACCAACCTCGGAAGGGTCGGAAGGCTGAGTCGACCTTGAGCCTGGTGAGAATCGAACTGCTGGCAGTCAGCAGAATTAGCCTGCAGTACTGCATTCTAACCACTGCGCTGCAATGGCTCACCAAATAGGCAATGAAGTTTTATTTTATCACGGGATTTATTTCCTCCTGGAGCAGCCAAAGACTAAGAGGGGAAGGAAGCACAGAACACCCAAACACAAACCCTGAGGAGGGTGTGAGCCGACTAACCAGCTAACGCACGACCCAGAAGGGAATAAAATGAGCTCAGCACTGAAATCGGGCCGGCAAAGAACGCTTCCTTTTCAGGCGAATGCTTCTGTCCGACAAGCCGCCCTGAGAAGAGGGAGGAGGAGGAAGAGGAGGAGGAGGCGAAGAGGCCTCTGAGTTCTTGCACGGCTCCGCGGAAGCTTGGGACTCTGTCGATGTTTCAGAACGGGGCATTGGGGAAGAAAAGGGGGCCTCTCGGACAGGAGAAGTAAGAACAGGCAAAGACGCAGCTGTACGGCCCTTGCAAACGATGGACAAGACATCCTGGAGAATTCCCGTCCGGCTTGAGTGGCCGGTTTGGAGTTTCCAGCCTTTCTCGCGTAAGTAGCCTTGCAGCTTTTCCACCGCTTTCCTTTCGCACTCTTCCCATGCCTTCTCGATTTCACTCGAAGGGGCCAGGTTGGCCTTGTGGGACCCTGGCAGGGCTGGCTCCTGGAGCGCGCTTCCCGCTGCAGAGTCCTCAATCCCGCCTCGGTCTCGACCAACGTCCGCTGTCCTTTCTTGCTGGGACTTGCGAATGTTTCTCATTCGTTCGGCGCTGGTCAGCGGCGGCTTGTGGCTTCCTGTGAGGGAAGAAGAGAGAAACACCGGCGTCTTAAAAGGAGTGAGTGTGAAACTCAGACACAGACTCGTCGTATCTGTGCGTGCAAGCATCAGGCCCTTTCCTGGCCTTACAAGGAAAAAAAAATACACAATGAAGTGTGATGGCATGAAGGCAGTGGCTTCCTTCGTCTGGGTTTTTAAAGGGGAATGCGTGGCAAGGATATCGTGGAAAGAGGTGAAAGAGCGATAGTGACGGCGAACCTTTTCAGCACCGAATGCCCAAACTGGAACTTTGCATGGGCAATCACCGGAAACCGAACACCAGCTGTCCGGTGCACATGTGCACGCCTGCCAGCTGGTCTTTGCACACGCTGGAAGGCCGGAAACCTGAAGACTAGGTAGCTGACGTGCGCATGAGCACCACCAAGTTGCTTTTCAACTTGAACAATGTTAAGGTCTGTGGACTTCAACTCCTAGAGTTTTCTGACTGGCTAGGGAATTCTGGGAGTTAAAGCCCACCCATTTTAAGAGTTGCCAAGATGGAGAAACACTGCTATACACTTTATAACAGTAGACTGAAATAATGTCACTCCCATGGCTGTTATCCTAAAATAGAAATGTTGCTTATCTTTGCTCTAATCCTAAATTCAGATAATCAACTGGAGCTTTTTTGCGAGAGTTTCCATAATCTCATATGACTCTGCTATCTTGGGCTGATGGAAACCCAGGTCCAAAACATCGGAGGGACAACACTGCCCCTTTCCCCAATTTTGTCCGACAATATTTCACTCATTTTACATCTCTTCCAAGTGGCTAAACTGTACAGGCTTGTCCTTGACTTTTGACCGTTAATGGAGCCTGTGCAATTATCATAGCGAGTCATGCTTGTGAAGCAGGTTATGACTTTTTTTTGTGGCGGTCGTTAAATGAACCCCATGGTTATTACGTAAACGCTATGATCATTAAGAGAATCCCTTGATTGCTATGGGATTTATTTATTTTTTTTGCCAAAACCTGGATGTAAACAGTTTCTAACCAAAAATATCATAAACTGAGGTCACATAACAGATAACAGATAACCAGTTGGAAGGGACCTTGTAGGTCATCTAGTCTAACCCCCCACCCAACAGGAGACCCTACACCATTTCTGACAGATGGGAGTCCAATCTCTTCTTGAAGGTCTCAAGTGATGAAGCTCCCACAACCTCCAAAGGCAAAGCTGTTCCATGGGTTGATGGTTCTCACTGCCAGAAAGTTTCTCCTTATTTCCAGGTGAAATCTCTCCCTGTTCAGTTTCTATCCATGACTATAGGATGCCGCAAACGGCCATTAAACCCAAACTGGCTACCCAACATCCAAAATGCAGGTCACATGACCATGGAGTGACTGGCTGTTGGAACTGCACAATGGGGTTTTAAGTATCTTTTGGGGTGGTGTGTGTGTGTCAGTTGTAAGTTCAAACAGTTGTGAAATGACCGATCATAAGTTGAGGATAGAATCAAGATCACGTTCATAGAGTTAACACCGCTTCATAATGCCTTGGGGTAAGGCCACACTTAGAATCCTGCATCCAGTTTTGGTCTCCACAACGTTAAAAAAAAAAAGATGTTGAGACTCTAGAAAGAGTGCAGAGAAGAGCAACAGAGATTATGAAGGAACTGGAGGCTAAAAGATATGAAGAACGGTTGCAGGAACTGGGTATGTCTAGTCTAATGAAAAGAAGGACCAGGGGAGACAGGATAGCAGTCTTCCAATATCTCAGGGGTTGCCCCAAAGAAGAGGGAGTCAAGCTATTCTCCAAAGCCCCCTGAGGGCAGGACAAGAAGCAATGGATGGAAACTAATCAAGGAGAGAAGCAACCTAGAACTGAGGAGACATTTTCTGACAGGGAAGACAATTAATCCAGGAGCGTCAAACTCAAGGCCCGGTGAGCTGGATCCAGCCCGCAGGGGTGCTTAAATATGGCCCAGTGAAATATCAAAGGACACGCCAGCGACGCCTCAGATGGCCAAAATGGACCGCGGGGGTTGGGGGGGGGAGTGGGGCATTTTTGGCGCCCCCAGCCTCCAGCAGCACCCTGACTGCCAAAAACGGGCCTCGCGGGGGCCTCACGCGGCCTCCTCGCCGCCCGTTTTCACCGGCAGAGTGCTACAGGAGGCCGTAGAGGCCGAAAATGTGGCATGGGACACCTCCCCCCCCCGACACCAATCCCCCGTTTTGGCCAGCAAAGTGCTGCAGGAGGCCAACTCCGTCCCAACTCCTTCCCCCCC
>NW_020716939.1:259741-273929 GCF_900518725.1 Notechis scutatus | reverse complement strand
TCACACATTGTGACAACCCAAAGCTGGACAAACTGGAATAGTGGTCTGTGCGTGTGTGTGTGTGTGTGTGCTGTTGTGCTCATTCACAGGCACATGTAATGATGGTTCAGTGGGTTTATTAATCATCATCATCTTCATTTAATGACCCCACAATCCCTTGCAGGATGGAGTCTGGGCAACAGAATGGAGCTAGCAGAGGGCGTTAATGGCCGGATGCCTTTCCTGTCACCAATGCGGAGTTTTGTTTAGCAGATATATTCTCAGTGTGCCCGGAGAAATATCTGCCTCTACCTAGGATCGAACTCACAGCCTCCTGATTGTGAGGCGAGAGCTCTACCTCGAGGCCACTGCAAGTGGGTTTATTAATATTCCCCATCAATTTCCCTTCA
The DNA here is from genome assembly GCF_900518725.1 of Notechis scutatus. The sequence continues at coordinate 273,540 of NW_020716939.1, read as the reverse complement.
CCAAAAACCCAGAACGGTCCAGACCAGGGGTCACCAACCTTTTGCACCTGAGGGACCACTAAATTCATAATTTTAAATCTGGTGGACCATGAATATGATCTGCCTAAGAACTGGCTGGATGGGCGTGGCTAGGTGGTCATGTGACTGGGAGGGTGTGGCCAACTCGATGTCACTCATGTCGAGGGGCGCCTCGCTGGCCTCTACACGCCCCTCCCCCTCCCAGCCCCTCCTCGCATGCCCGCCTGGGCTCCTTAAGGCCCCCACAGGAAGCAGTGGTTAGAGCTAAGCAGCAGTGGTCTATGAACCACCAGTTGGTGACCGCTGGTCCGGACTACGTCCAGACAAAAGCAGACCAATGCTAGTCCACAGAGCAATAGCCAATGAGTCCACAAGGCCCTTGAAAGTTTCCTAGACAAGATAAACCCACAAAAACCACCGTTTAAGTGTGCGTGTGAGTGAGTGGGACACCACAGTGCGATCTGAAGGCAGCCACTGTTCCTTGAGGAAGGCCATCTTGGCTTTTTTTGGGGAAAAAAAAACAAAACCCCACACACAAACACCCACGATGGAAGACCCTGCTTTAATCCTTGGCGTTTCCTCACCCGACAAATGGATCCCTCCGTGATTGTCCTGCTTAATGTCTTTATAGATCGCTTCCTGGTCAACATCCAAAGTAATCCGCTCTTCGGCCAGGGCGGTCTTGGCGATCACCTCCTGCGACGGCTCCTAAACAAGAGAGGAGAATCCCGTTTTGGATCAGGCCGGGAGAATGAAGCCAAAGCATGAACAATTCTGCCAAAACTGAGCACCGACGGTGTCAGCCTTCAAGATCTTCTACTACTGCTTTGCATCTTTCGGCTGCCATAAGTAACGGGGGGAGGAGGGGGGATATTGTCTGGGAAGCGAGCTGGAGGTATTACATTCTTGTGTTGTGTAAAATGAGGAGAGGGGGGAGTATAAATTCCTATTTAGGTTTCTATTTCTCGCTTAGCTCTCTTTTCTCTGCGCAGCTGCAAATCTTTATCAAAATATGCCAAGGTCAACGGACAGAGGCCTCATCACCACCTGATGATCACCACATGATCATCTTCACAACTTTTAATTGGAAGAATCATTTGAACTATGGGGGGTGGGAACATTTCCATCACTTTGTATATGTGATCTGCGCGCCTAATTTCTCAGATTCAGAATTCTACTGATGCTACCACTTCATTTTCAGTAAAAGGTATCTTTTCTCTAATCTAAAGAGTCTTAAGTATTTCTTTCTTGAATTTTGAATGGAGCACCACCTGACAGACGGTCTTCTCTTACAGGTGGTCCTCGGTTAACGGCCATTCGTTCAGCGACTGCTTGAAGTTGCGACGAATGAAACCAGTTGGCAACTGGCTCACCCTTACAACGCCCGCAGGGCCCTGTGGTCATGTGGTCACCATTTGCAACCTTCCTTGCCACCTACTCATCAATGCGGAAGCCAGTAGAAAAGACCGCAAGTTGCACCCGCTGCCTTTCTCCTGAGGGGCCCTCTTGCAGAATACTCCGTAGCAAACAGTTGTGCTGCAACACCCTCCCTACACATTCAATACGGTCTCACTCTGTAGTATGTACCCGCTCTCCGGTATTGAAGATTTAAGAGCTGACCAGCCGCTCTAAATGCTGATGCAATGAGAATTGAGTCAGCAGGACATTGCTGCTTTAAGAAGCTGTCTATGTAAGGGAGGCCATAAGAGGGCTTATCTCTCTCTCTCCTGGTGTCCAATGAAACTACATCTCCAATGTAGCTCTCTGTGCATAGTAATGAAGATTGACTGCTTACCTGGTATGTGCCTAACACGTATATGTATGTACTAGTTCTATACCCTGCTTCATTACAAAACTATGTGATCATGCTTAGTTTTTGGGGAGGAAAATAAGGGGGGGGAAATTCTGCCTCTGCCTTACCAGCATCCATCAGTATTCATCTGGCTAAAATCCTGTCAGTGTGTGAGAGAGTAGAGGGCTGTTTGGAAACTGAAGCAGTATTTGCCGTGTGAGCCAGGAGACAGCAAGGAGCCCGGGCGTGGCTTAGCTCAACTGTTTTGTACTAAAGCTACTACTTGGTGCTGTGAAACTAAAACTGAAACTTCTCTGCTCTGCTTGTTGTTTTGCATTTAAAACAGATTTCTTTTCAGGTGGGAAGGGGGAATAGAACTCCTTAGCATCAGAGCGTGTTAATAATAATAATAATAATAATATATGAAATATTAATGCTCTGATGGTCATTTCGAAAAATCCTTTCTTAGTGAGCACCTAGAAGCCAAGAGGGACATCTGTGCCAAATTTCAAGTTTGTAGGCTTTTATGGTTCTGGAGATTTTGTGATGATGTCACATAGATGGATGGATGGATGGATAAAAATAGAAGGTTCCAATAAACATGTTCTCTGAGGAATCTGCCTGCCTCAGAGTTGTGATTTTGGTGGATGCGTTACTCAGAACGATGACAGACAACCTGTACTGAAACTTAATTCACCTGTCCTGCAGAGAGGCTCAAATATTACAGACCAGCCACTTTCCTACCTTAACCTCCTGCCGGTTCAGCAGGAAATTCTCTATCAGAGCCGCCGCCTGGGAATACGTGTCCGATCCTCCAGGTCGGATCCAGCTCTGGAGCTCCGGTGGGAGGCTGGCCAGGAACTGCTCCAGGATCAGCAGCTCCAAGATCTGCTCCTTGGTGTGTCTCTCCGGCTTCAGCCACTGGCGGCAAAGCCTCTGCAGTTGTCCGTAAACCCTACGCGGGTCTTCGATCTCCTGGAAGCGGAACTGCCGGAAGTGCTGCCGCTGCACTTCGATCCGTATGGCTTCCCCTCTCAAGATGGCCTCCTTCACTTTCCCATAATCCTCCTTGTCCTTTGCTTCTAAGCCGCTGAAAGCCCGCTTCGCTTCTCCGCTCAGGGCTGGCAGCAGACGAGGCACCCACTCGCCCCTGGGCCACTGGCAGGCACGGGCCACCTGCTCGAAGGAGGCCAGGAAGGCCTTGGGGTCATCCCAAGGAACGCTGGCCAGCATCTCAGAGTCCTCCTCCCACCCCACGTGGGGACATGGCAAGGTCTTCAGGAAGTCCTGCCACTGGGTTTTCCAGGGTTGCTGCATCCCACGGAAAGATTCCAGTTTGATTTCTTGAGATAGCTTCCAGCCTAAGTGCTCCATCTCTGTGCATTTGGAAAAATCATCACTGCAAGGTTTCCTTACACGTTCCCCTTCTGGACTTCTAGATTTTGGCTCCATGTCTCCCTGAACTGTCAAGCCACCAATTTGGAACGGGATCACTTCTTTAAAAAAAACACCTGTTCCCCCGATTAAGCTAACTGGAATAATTAAACGGCCTTTTCCCCCACTTCTTTCAAATTCTGGTTTGAAATCCAAAACACATTTTCTCCGTCTGGATTGGCAAAGAGGAACCCCGAGCCAGGACGCTGGTTAGCTTCCAAGTTACAGAAGACGCTGCGTTGGCCTCTCTCGATTTGCAGAGGGAGCTCCTTCCTCCTAAATGAACACAAACCAAACAGAAGAAAAAGTGTGAGATACGCCAAAAAAAAAAAAGAGAGAGAGGAGACTTCGAGGATCATCTCAACGGACAGAACCAACCTAGAATGAAGGAGAAATTTCCTGACAATTAAAACAATTAATCAGTGGAATGTCTGGCCTTAAGAAGTTTTGAGTGCTCCAACACTGGAGTGTTTTAAGAAGAGACTGGACAACTATTGTCTGGAATGGTATAAGGTTTCCTGCTTGAGCAGCGGGGTGGACTAGAAGACCTCCAAGGTCCCTTCCAACTCTGTTATTCTGTAGGACTACCTATAGAATAGAATAGAATAGAATAGAATAGAATAGAATAGAATAGAATAGAATTCTTTATTGGCCAAGTGTGATTGGAAACACAAGGAATTTGTCTTGGTGTAAATACTCTCAGTGTACATAAAAAGAAAAGTGACATTCGTCAAGAATCAATACTTACACTTAATAATAGCCCTAGGGTACAATAAGCAATCAAATCATACTAGGAAACAGTCAATAAAAATTGTAAGGATACAAGAGACAAAGTTACAGTCATACAGTCACAAATGGGAGGGGATGGGCGATAAGGTTTTTCGTTCTATTTAGATTATGCCCTTTCTGTAAATGAAATATAGCATATTTGTAGCTCAGGGTTGAATTGTGGGGTCCTCGGTGCTCTCTGAGCCTGGTGGTTTTCTTGTAGACGTTTCATACCCAACTAGATAACGTCATCAGTGCATTGATGACGTTACCTTGTTTGGTAATGAAACGTCTAAGGAAAACCACCAAGCTCAGTAGAAACTCTCTCTGTTTCCAGGCTGGTTATCCTAGGGCTGTTTCACCTCTTTCCTTTCCAACTCTTGTTATTCTATTATAGTAATTCATTTAAGCAAAAAATGCACACAGACACATACACAACTCAGAGGGCTGAGGCACTTTAAAAATTAAAAAAAAAAAAGATTTAAAAAGGATTAGGTTTTCTTAGAATGCGGTTATGTTAACGTTGTGTGTCAGGGGAATCTCAGAAGGAATCTAATAAGTCCCTTTTCCGACTAAGAAATGTGGTTAAAAGGTAGAAGCTTTTAGAATTTTGTTCTGTTCTGTTCTGTTGTTCTGTTCCGTTCCATTCTACTCTATTCTATTCTTTTGAAAGGAGGTGAAGCCAGAGCAATTGTGCAGGTGCACATTGCATGTCAAACAGGTTACAAGGGCCTTATCAAGTAACTCCAGGCTATTATTTATTTATTTTTTTATCAACAAACAACCACAAGACCTAACAGGCCTGAAGGACATACAGGTAGGAAATGGCTGCAAATGTGGGCCGGTTGCCTAGCACCTGAAATGTAGTCACATGATCATATGGGGGGGGGGTAGGAACTTTGCAACTGGGTTGTAACTAATTTTAAGGGAGTCCGTTGAATATTTGAACAGTTGCTAAGCGACCGGCTGTATAACCACTACCTGTACAATTATCCTCCAGGTGTAGCTTCAGTTTCAGAAGGCCAAAGACTCCTGGCTCCATAGCAAGATGGGAAGCAAATAAATTTAATAATAAATAAAATAATAAATAAATAAAATAGGGTTTTTAGTGCCCCAGAAATATTCAAGGATCAGAGTAGTTTTTTTTCTGCCTCTCCCCGCCTGTGTCTATGGGGAACCAAGTGCTGCTTTCCTTTTATTTAAAAATTCGCAGGGAGCACAAAACTTTTTTTTCTCCTCACAAAGTATAATAAATGTAGATCTAAGTTACACACATTTCAAGATACATTTCCACCTGTTTTTATAGGCATCAACCTTTTGGGGTCAAATTAACTATCTCAAATGCGACAAAGATTATCTCCACAGATTTCTTCTTACTTCCAAAACACCCAGATAATGGAGAACAATCGAAGACGTAGTTGACGGAGGACCAAATTTTAACAATGTCACAAACTGCCAACGCTATTTAATCAAAGTAGTATGGTATATGACAGCAATTCAACTCTGCAGTTACAAAACATACTTAGGGAAACTTTTGAGGAAAATGGGGGGGAAAGCTAACCTTAATCAGAGGACTTTGCCTTAATATGCCACATAAACTTATCCTTTATGGCTTTCAAATCATAATTCAGATTACTACGATGGAAGACCGCTCTCGTTATTCAATATGTTATTAAACACACCTTAGTTAATTAAGACTAGGTTCAAAGAATATTTCTAAGAGATAAGAGAGATAGGAGAAAAGGGATCGAGCCCAGAATTATGGGTGGCCATACAAATCTTTTAAATGAATTAATGATTATTTTAAATTTTTGTTGTTGTTAAGTTTTTGTTGATTTAATTGTTTTTAGTTGCAAAGTTGTGAGTCTCTCTAATTCCCATTAGGTATAGAATAGGTGGTACCCTGCTCAATAGTAATAACTGTGAGAGGGATCTTGGAGTCCTAGTGGACATGAACATGAGTATTAAATATATATGATATGAAATTAAATATGAGCCAGTAGTGTGCAGCAGCTGCCAAAAAAGCCAACACAGTTCTAGGCTGCATTAACAGATCACATGAATAGAATAGAATGGAATTTTTTATTGGCCAAGTGTGATTGGACACACAAGGAATTTGTCTTGGTGCAAATGCTCTCAGTGTACATAAAAAGATACATTCGTCAAGAGTCAAGAATCATAAGGTGCAACACTAAACAATAGTGATAGGGTACAAAAAGCAATCAAATCATACTAGGAAACCATCAATATAAATCATAAGGATACAAGCGACAAAGTTACAGTCATACAGTCACAAGTGGGAGGGGATGGGTGATAAGGAGCGATGAGAAGATTAATAGTAATAGTAGTGCAGACTTCGTAAATAGTTGGACAGTGTTGAGGGAATTTTTTGTTTAGCAGGGTGATGGCATTTGGGGGGAAAAACTGTCCTTGTGTCTAGTTGTTCTGGTGTGCAGTGCTCTATAGCGTCCTTTTGAGGAAGGAATTGAAACAGTTTATGTCCGGGATGTGAGGAGTCTATAAGTGAAGTGTTAATGCCACTTTATAATGCTTTGGTAAGACCACACTTAGAATCATAGAATAACAGAGTTGGAAGGGACCTTGGAGGTCATCTAGTCCAACCCCCTGCTCGAGCAGGAGAGTCTATTTCGAATATTAGCCTCTACCTAGGATCCAACTCACAGCCTCCTGATTGTGAGGTGAGAGCTCCACCTCTGGGCCACCGGAGCTGCACTTGGAATACTGCATCCAGTTTTGGTCTCCATGATATAGAAAAGATGTTGAGATTCTGGAAAGAGTGCAGAGAAGAGCAAAAGATGATGAGGGGACTGGAGGCTAAAACATATGAAGAACGGTTGCAGGAATTGGGTCTGTCTAGTCCAGCGATGGCGAACCTTTTTGTTGTGGTGTGCCGAAAGCGCGCATGTGCATAATAGCACACGTACGTGCCGGCACCCACAATGCAATGCGCCCTGCCCCCCTGCGCATGCAACACCACCGCCCCGCCCCCTTACCTGCACTGCGCATGCGCGCACCTCCCAGCTTATTTGTGGCCCGTTTGAAGCCGTTTTTGCCCTCCCGGAGGCTCGACAAAAGCCTTTGCAGCCTCGGGAGGCCGAAAAACGGGCCTTCTGGAAATACCGGAAGTGTCCCTTTTTCAGCCTCCGGAGCCCGAGGGAGGCCGTTTTCGACCTCCCAGAGGCTCAAGGGAAGCCTCTGGAGCCTCAGGAGGCTGAAAACAGGCCCATTTCAGCACTTCCGGAAGCCTCATTTTTCGGCCTCCTGAGGTTGCAGGGGCCTCCTTCGAGCCTCCGGGAGGGTGAAAGCGGCCTCAAACGGGCCGAAAATTAGCTGGGAGGCGCACGCATGCGCAGTGCAGGTAAATTTGGCTGAGGCTCGCGTGCCTGCACAAATGGCTCTGCGTGCCCCCTGTGGCACACGCGCCGTAAGTTCAGCATCACAGGTCTAGCCTAACGAAGAGAAGAACTAGAGGAGGCAGGATAACAATGTTCCAATATCTAAGAGGCTACCACAAGGAAGAAGAGGCCAATAATCTAATCTCCAAAGCACCCGCAGGGAAGACAAGAGGCAACAGATAGAAACCAATCAAGGAGAGGCCTAATGTAGAAATAAGGAGGCATTTCCCAAGCAATTAATCTGTGAAAGGAATTGAACCCTGGAAGTTGTGGGTCCTCCATCTTCAGAAGAGATTGGATCACCATTTGTCCGTGATCAAATTTTGGCGGTCCGCAGAAAAATTACTTGCATTTTTTAATATTGCACTAAATCAGGGCTCCTCAAACTTCGGCCGCTGGGCTGGCTATGTTCAATGAATGTTTGCGTTGCTGCTAAGTTTCTCCCTTCGGGGTCTTTTTGTGCAGGTCGGAGAGGGGCAGAAACTCCTATTTGGGGTCTGCTTCAGCCTCCTGGTGTGGGGCTTTGGGCGAAGGCTGGAGGGAAGGGCCACTGGTGGCGAAGAGCCGGAGGGCCTTATTCCAGTGGGGCCACTTCCTGGCCTGGAAGTGGCTGAGCATCTCAGCTCACTGAGTCTCCAGGTGCCGGTACGTAGCCTTGCACTCCCGCAGGGCTTCCCTCTGCTTGGAAAGCCTATGCTCGTAGTCCTCAGTGAGGTGCTTCTGCTGAGCCTCCGTCAGATCCAATTTGGACTAAGCCGACTTTTTTTTGCCAATTCTTTCTCTCGTGGTGGCTGCTTAGTAGACACCAGCAAGGAGCCCCTTGATGTAAGTGACATCAAGTTGGCCACACTCACCCAGCCACCCACTCACATGACCACCTAGCCAAGGCCCACCCAACCGGTCCTTAGGCAGATCATATTAGTGGTCCACGGGATTTAAAATGATGAATTGAGTGGTCCCTCAGGTCCGAAAGAAAGGTTAGACTAGATGGACCTCCAAGGTCCCTTCCAACTCTTTTGTTATTCTGTTCTGTGATTTCTGGTTCGAGTCAGGGGGGTCGGGCTAGATGACCTCCAAGGTCCCTTCCCACTTAACGGAGTGGGAGATTCCTGATTTCAACCCAGGCTTCCCATACAGTCCTGGGGCATCTAAGTTTAAAAAGAAAAAAAGGGGGGAGAGATTCGCCACGGCCTTCTTCTGGGACCCTTCCCCCCCCACCCCGCCCCGACTGCCCAGCCTAACCTGCAGCCCGGGCATTTCCTCGTGGTCTCCTTTCCCAGCGTTAACCACGCCTCCTCCTCCTCCTCCTCTTTGCCGGTTCCTCAGCCCGGCAGCCACACGGGGCCGGCGGAAAAAGCAAAAAAAGGCGGAATGGCGGACAACAAAGATCCCTCACCCTCCACCCTCCACCCCGCCCGCCCTTTTGTCCCGCGATGGAGACCCTTCGCGAGGCGCAAAGCGGATCCCTCCGGGGGGGGGGGGGGGGGGGGGGGGGGGGGGGCGCAGGAGATCGCAGGCGGCTGCGGCGTCCCCGGGATCCATTCCCCGCGCCCCGCCGGCTCCAGGGCGCGGCGGAGGAGGCGGTGCGGGCCCTCCTCCGGTTCCCGGGGGCCAGCGGCAGCAGGCCGGGCCCAGGCGGCGTCCAGCCCTCCGGGGAGGGGTGGGGGGACGCGGAAGGGACCCGGCGGGCATACCTTGCAATCTCGGCGGCTGCTCGACCCCGCTGGACACCCGGCCGTCCCCGGACTTGAAAGCGGAGCCGGGCAGAGGAGCCCGATTGCCGGGTTTTTATTGTTTTTTTTTATTTTTCCCGGGGTTGGGTGGGGTGGGGAGAGGATCCGACCCGACGGCTCCTTTTTTCCCCCCCCCTCCTCTCCTCCTTCTTCGATCCCGCCGGCCGGGCGCTGGGATTAATGGCGGAGCCGCAAGAAGCAGGCGAGGCTCCTGGCCCCACCGCCCCCTGCCGGCGGATCGGCGTTTTGGCTCCGCCTCGACAAAAGGCCCCCCGTTCGCACGGCGCCCCGAGCCTGGGATGGGAGCCTCCCCAGGCCGCTTAGCAGGCTTGCTCCCCCCCCCCCCCCCCCCCCCGGTCCCACCCCGCGCGTTGCGCTCCTGCCCGCTTTCTAGCTCGGGTGGGGTGGATGGGTGGGGTGGGGTGGGGTCTGTCCTTTGCAAACTGGCCCCCGTCGCCCGATTGCGAGGTCCCGCCGGGCCCCTGCTTGGCCAGGTGGGGTGGGTGCATAGGAGGGCGGGGGGGGGGGGGGAAATGATTGACCCAGGTTTGCACACGCACACACACACACACACACGCGCGCGCCGGGAATGCGCGGAAATGGCACGTCAGGGTTTGCGAACGCGGGTCTGCGGCGCCAGTTGCGTTCTTTGAGTGCTGACGTGCATGGATGCATAGATGGGTGAATGAATGGATGCAGGGATGGATGGATGGATGGGTGAGTGGATGGATGTAGGGATGGATGTGTGGATGCACAGGTGGGTTCATAGATGGGTGCATTGATGGATGGATGCAGGGATGGATGGATACACAGGTGGGTTGTATGGATTGATGCATAGATGGATGCAGGGATGGATGTATGGATGCATAGATGCCTTCATAGATGGGTGCAGGGATGGATAGATACATAGATCTACTCGTTGTAGAATACCTTATGCCACCAGACTTGAAATTCTAGAACTAGAAAACCTTGAATTACGCCGTCTTCGGTCTGATTTAAGCATGGTATATAAAATCATACATTGCAATGTCCTACCTGTCAATGAATACTTCAGCTTCAACCATAACAACACAAGAGCACACAATAGATACAAACTCAAAGTAAACCGCACCAAACTTGATTGCAGGAAATACGACTTCAGCAATAGAGTGGTCAATGTCTGGAATACTCTACCCGACTCTGTAGTTTCTTCCCCAAACCCCAAAAACTTTAACCTTAGACTGTCTACTATTGACCTCACCCCTTTCCTAAGAGGTCTGTAGGGGGCGTGCATAAGCGCACCAACGTGCCTACCGTCCCTGTCCTATTGTTTCTTTTATTTTTCTTATATGTACCCATTTCATGCATTCACAACTATGTATACACTTATACTTATTATCTTGTAAACAATTGGCAAATCAAATAAATAAATAAAAAATAAAAATAAATAGATGGGTGTATGTATGGATGTGGGGATGGGTGAATGAATGGATGGAGGGGTGAGTGGATGGATGCAGGGATGGATGTATGGAAGCACAGGTGGGGTCATAGATTGTGCAAGGATGGATGCAGGGATGGATTGATATATAGATGGGTGTATGGATTGATGCATAGATGGATGCAGGGATGGGTGAATGGATGGATGCAGGAATAGATGGATGGATGCAGGAATGGGTGCCTGGATGGATGCAAGGAAGGATGGATGGATGGATGGATGAAAATGATGCTTTACCTCCTTCAGCTTTTATTTTCCCTGCTCCGTGTCAAAAGGAGAATTAAAATTAAAATAACAGAGTTGGAAGGGCTCTTGGAGGTCTTCCAGTCCAACCCCTTGCTCCAGCAGGAAACCCTATACCATTTCAGACAAAGGGTTGTCCAACTTTTTGTTTAAAACTTCCAGTGATGGCACACCCATAACTGAAAAAGGAGGGCTTTTAGGGATCTGGCTTGGTACAGTTCGCCTGCTGGATTTTTGCACCCCTGTTGGCTCGGTGCATCCTTCTGCATCATTGGCTGGCCTTGCACACCCGGGCAAGGCCAGAGAAAGCTGTCCTTGGCTGAGCTCAATTGGTGAATGAGTGAAAGTTGGAGCTCTTTTTAAAATGAAAGCAGGAGAAATTGTTCAGGAGTGGAACGTCTGTGAAGATTTTCAGTCCTCCAGGTCAGGAGTAGCCTGATTTGTGGGTGAGGCTTGGTGGTCATGTCACTGTCTGGGCATGGCTTGTATGTAAATATTGGATTTATATATTGGATTTTTTATTAAAAAAAAAGAGCAACTTTTACCCCAAATCAGGCAAAGCAGGCAGGCAGATTGAGTTGCTCACAGAATCACAGATTCATTCAGAGATCTATCTGCCATCTGCTAGCTCAGTCTGACGCATAAAATTTGCTTGCAAATTTGCTTGCAAACTCACAAAATTAATTCACAACACACCATGTATGTAAATATTGAATTTTTTTATTAAAAAAGAGAGCAACTTTTACCCAAAATCAGGCAAAGCAGGGAGGCAGATTGAGTTGCTCACAGAATCATTCAGTGATCTATCTATCTGCCATCGGCTACCTGAGTCTGTCGCATAAAATTTGCTTGCCATGAGTCTGCAGTGAATAATAGAACCCTCAGTCCTAAGGGAGGTTCGGCTGTGCCTAAAAGCAGAGCCAAAGATCTAAAGACTAGCTAGAAAGCAAGAAATGCAACCATTTCCTGCTTTCTAACTAATCTAAATCTCCTGGCACAGCAGAACAGCTGATGGCCGGGAAAATAAAAAATAAAAAAGGAAAAATAGCAACTTAGCAGGCAAGTTTGCCAGGTAAGGAGTGGACGGGGAGGGTTCCCGCAGGCCATGTGGGTGGCGCAGCCTTGTCTTCCTGCGCAGCCTGAATTAATTGCTTTGGGGGATGCTCTGAGGGTGACATTTCTCTGCAGCCCACCAAAATTTTCTCACGGACCACCGGTGGGCAACGGACCACCAGTTGGCGACCACTGCTCCAGGACATGCTTGTCCCAAAGGTGCTTTTTTTTCCACAAAAGGCAACTGGCCTTTTAAATTTTGCTAGAAGACACAGGAAACCCATTTGTCTCCAATTGTATAAGGTCTCCTACTTGGACTAGAACAGTGGTCACCAACCAGTGGGCCGGGGACCACGAGCAAATTTTGGTGGTCTGCAGAGAAATGTCACCCCCAAAGCAATTAATCCAGGCTGTGCCGCCCACATGGCCCGCGGAAACACAAGGCTTGTGTCGCTTGCATTGCGAACGCGAGGTAGTGAGGGGAGGGGGGAAGGGGGGAGGGGGAGAATTTGCCCCACTTGCCCCATGTGCCTCACCTGGTCACCGGTGGCTGCTTCTTTCCACTTCTTTCTTCTTCTGCTTTTGGCTGCACGCAAGGAAAGCAGCAAAAGTCTTTCTTTCTCTCCCCCAAACTCTGCCAGAAATGAGTCTTTGGGACGCTTCAAGGCATCCTGCTCCAAGAGGCTGCGCCAGCAAAGACTCGTTTCTGGTGGAGTTTGGGGGAGAGAAAGAAAGGCTTCTGCTGCTTTCCTTGCATGAAGCCAAAAGTCTCTTTCTCTCTCTCTCTCCCCCTGAGAACGGAGCTGGAGACGGTATCCTGCGATCCCAAATAAAGAAAGATCAATTGGTAGGAAAACGGGATGGGGAATTTTCCTGCAGACTTTTGGGGGGATTTTTCCAGGCTCTCTGGTCCGCAGGATTTAAAATGATGAGTTTGGTGGTCCCTGAGGTCCAAAAGGTTGGCGACCCCTGGCCTAGAAGACCTGCCAGGTCCCTTCCAACTCTATTCTGATTGACTGATAGAAGTTTCTGCTTGAGTGAAAAGTGAAAGTTTAAGTCCAATTGCCTTTTGAAAAAGCACTTTTGGGATAGCCATGATCTAGATGACTGAGAATCTCCACAGACAAAATTCTGAAGATTGAAATCCACGCATCTTAAAAATCGCTCAGGTTCAAGGAGTCTATTTTAGAAAGCAGAAGGTCAAGCCTCAAGCTGCTGCTATCAGGTCAGAGGACTTCCTTGGTGGGGCATTTTATTTTGTCTTTTTGAGTTCTTAGTTTGCATGTGGAATCTGTTTTTTGTTTTGTTTTCAACCCGTGTCCCTGAGGGCTCGAGAGATTGAAGAGAATCAGTGCGCTATGCCTCTGAAGAATGAGGTGATGTTTTGGTTTGTTAGGTGCTGGTCATCTCTCTCTGCCACACAGAGATAAGGAGGCCTTCTGCAGTGAAAGAGGGGCTCCTACGGCGCCAACATCTTGAGATCTTGGTGGATCTTCCTTACACTACTTCCATCCCTGGATTCTCATTGTGACACTGAGATAGATTATAGAATATTATTTATTGGGAAAGAGAGAGAGAGAGAGAAGGAGGGAGGGAGAGAGGAGAGAGAAGGAAGGAAGGAAATAGAGTGGAAAGAGAAAAGAAAGAAAGAAAGAAAGAAAGAAGAAAGAAAGAAAGAAAGAAAGAAAGAAAGAAGAAAGAAAGAAAGAAAGAAAGAAAGAAAGAAAGAAAGAAAGAAAGAAAGAAAGAAAGAAAGAAAGAAAGAGGGAGGGAGGAAAGAGGAGAGAGAAGGAAGGAAATAGAGAAGGGAAAGAAAGAAAGAGAAAGAAAGAAAGAAAGAAAGAAAGAAAGAAAGAAAGAAAGAAAGA
>NW_020716939.1:225381-238975 GCF_900518725.1 Notechis scutatus | reverse complement strand
GTTCCTCCCTCCCTCCCTCCTCTCCTTTTTCCTTCTTTCTTCTCTCCTTTTCCTTCCTCCACCCATCCATCCATCTATCTATCATCTATCCAGTACATTTTATTTATTGGCTCATTCATTCAGATATATTTTCCTCCCATCTCCAGTGGACTCTGGGCCAGACAAACAACTAAAAAAGGCATAGAAAGAGTAAATATATTAAATAGTTATATTTAACTATAGATTTAGTTACTTGTTTGTGATAAATGCATTAGTTAACTACTAATCGTGAGCATGGCTACTATCAGATAGCATCCCTGCAGAACAGCTTCATTTGGATACAAAACTGCCAGTTGCCTCTCCAGTCCTAGAAATATTTCAAAATAGCTTCTCTACCCAGAAATTTAAGAAAATGTGTAGAAGAGAGATACTTCCTCTTTTGTTGAATCCTTCTTAAATGTAGCACCCACAACCTGACACAATACTTCATCTGTGGTTTGACCAAAATGAAATAAAATGCAACAATTACTTCCCATAATTTAGAAACTGCTTCTGCTGATGGAGCCTAAAGTTAACATTTTCCTGTTGTGTAGCCATCCTACATTGTTGACTTATTTACAGTCAGTGCTATTCTGAGATACATTTCAGAAGTAATATTAGCAAACCAGATATTCCCCATTCTTTCATGTGCCCATTTCTGTTTCTTAATTAAACTTTCTTAAGGAATAGGCTGATGACTTGCTTAGGAACCAAAATTGAGAAATTGCACATTTTGTTCTATGAGTTTTAGCCCATTTCTTTAATTTACCATAAGTGCTCTGAATTCTTACTTCTACCTTAAGACACCTTCCAACTGTTTTATGTCATCTGCAAATTTGATGAGCATTTCATCCTCTTCTTCATCAAAGTCACGAATTTAAACAAAAATTGAAAATCATAATCTGCAGGACTGAATCTTTTACCATCCTGAAAAATTCAATCGAATGAAAAACCATTAATGAGCAGTTAAGTACAAGTTTCAGGTGGAATTGAAAGCGCCGGTTATTATCTATAAAACCTTATGTGGCATAGTACCAGGTATTTGAAGGATTGTCCTCGCATTGATTCTACCTGTCTATTAGGTGGGGTAGGAAAGCCACAGTTTGGGTCTCAACTGTCAGCGGAGACAGGAAATGGGCCTTTTCTGTGGTTGGGCTGCCCTCTGGAACACTTTTCCACTCGTCCTAAAAGTTTTTTTTTTTTCAAGAGGCAATCTATAGACATTTATGTTCTGACCAAGGCTTCCTGAGACCGTAATTAAGCACACGCTTAGTCCAAACAACGCTTGTTTTATTTCAACGCTGGGAATTATGTTCATTCGCATCCTGTAATGAGTCCCAAACAATCCCTCGAGATAAGCACCCACCTTTCTCTCCTTTGAATTGCTGCCAACAACTAAAGTGCCAAATTAACTGAAAAAAGTCAAACGAAGTACAAAGTCCACATAGAGCTTCAACGTTTAATCTGAACAGAGCGAACAACTTTGCTTCCTACAAAGGTTTCTCTACCTTTACACTTCCTTTATATCTTATGGGAGGAGCAATCACCTCCAAGCCTTACTCCCAAGTTGCCCCGTTTGTCTCAGCTGCTCTCGCCTTCAAGCAGCTCTGCGCACACACGCACTGGGAACAGGCTCCCCTTGTTCCTCTGCCTCACGGCTGCCGGATTCTGGAGGCTCTGGAGTCAGCACATAACTCCCAGATGGTCCTGGCCCCATCTCTACATCGGATGCGGGACCCTCGTCCGAGTCCTCCCCAGACTCACGGACTGGTCCCTGTTCTTACCCACTGTCCGATTATGCTGCCATTTGCGCAGGCTGCCAGCAAGCCACAACAATTTAGCTATGCACTTTAGGTTGAACAACTTTCAAATGGTGCGGGAGTATAAACAGATTCTCAGAAAAATGGCAGATTACAAGAACCACTTGCACTTCAGTTTGAGATGCAGACAACACAGACTCATCCCCAACAGCCTGCGCCTCCCTTCAACAGGGAAGGGACACAGGGCAGAAAAAACACCTTGCAGAAAGCACAGCTCCCAACTTCTCAGTGACTCAGGAGACCATGAGGACACCAATAAACTTCCAAGTAGCCTCAGCGACTCTCTAAAAGAAAGCAAACGGCCAGCTGTCTGAATCCTTCCGTTCCCCACTATCCAGTCAGAGCTGAAGAAGCTTCTTGGATGAGAAGCGAAACGTCTTCAAAGAAAAACAAGGACGTCCAGTTGCCTCCCGAAAAACAACCTTTGGGACAACCATGACCCGGATGGCTGAGAATCTCCATAGATACTTGCCACCTAAGGTTAGGACAGCCGCAATTTTACTCACCTTTTGAAGACCTGGCTATTTTTCCTCAGGAATTGGGGCTGGCATTTGGACTAATTGAATCCGCACTGTTGGCCCATAGTTTCTTCAGCGGCCACTTTGATGGATTAACTGAACGGTTTTAATTTCTCATCTCAACCAAATGGCTACAGGCAGTTTATAGCTCAAAAACTATCTTCCGCTGTTTGGAAAGTCTTTATTCTAATGTATTCCATCTTGGCAAGAACTTTTCCCACAGAACACGGCGTCATATCCTTGTCATCTATCAGGGGTACTTTGGTTTACCATAGGAAACTCCATGTTGGACGTTCTTCTCCACTCACTCTGTTTTGCCAATTTTTCCAGAGTGAGCAAGCTATTTCTTGCTAATTGCTAAAAAGTTGCTTTGATCTGTCTCATTTCCCCACAAACATTGCCTTAAGAACATAAGCCGTGCCTTACTGGATTGGAGCCCTAGCCCACACAGTCCAACTCTCTTGTTTTCAGTGGCCCGCTAACCGCTCAAGAAAGGCCCACTCATCTCCCAGCAGATGGGCTTCAAAGGAAGACCCCAGTTTTCATGCTGCATGAAAAATTAAACTTAGAAATGAATTCAAGCGCCTTCTCATATCAAAAACAAAAAGAGAAACCCAAATGCTACCCTATATAAACAAGTAACAGCTAAAAGCCTCAAACCCAAAGTCACGTGCTTGCTTATTTGCTCTTTGTTTATTCAGTTTGTACAGCTGCTGATCTCAAACCAGTGATTGGGCGACCAACAATCATAAAAACAAAACAGTTAAAACACAATATAATACAAAACAAAATCAAATCAAATACACACACACACACACACACACACACACACACACATATAGATATATATATCAGTGGTGGGATTCAATTTTTTTTACTACCGGTTCTGTGGGCGTGGCTTGATCGGCATGGCAGGGGAAAGATACTGTAAAATCTCCAGTCAGAGGTGATATTTGCCGGTTCTCCAAATGACTCAAAATTTCTGCTACCGGTTCTCCAGAATTGGTCAGAACCTGCTGAATACCACCTCTCGCACCGCCCGCCGCTCACACCGCCCGCCCGCCCGGGCTCCGCTCGTACCGCCCGCCGCTCGCACCGCCCGCCCGCCTGGGCTCCGCTCGCACCGCCCGCCCGCCCGCCTGGGCTCCGCTCGCACCGCTCGCACCACCCACCCGCCCAGGCTCCGCTCGCACCGCCCGCCGCTCGCACCACCCGCCCGGGCTCCGCTCGCGGCGATTCCCCAAAAAATCGGAATTCCGATTTTAATCGGAAGAATATCATGTCTGTAATGAGCAGGTTGCCCAGGTAATAATGAGCAGGTTGCATGTGCCACTGCAAGAGTGGTAAAACAGTCCAAGTGCAAGAACAGGTTACATAACTCACTTTTTTTCTAGGTCTGTCGTATCTTCAGCCATTCAATGAACAGTTGTAACTTGAGGATTATCTGCATTCACTGGAAGGCTCCCCATTATCACATATTAATGAACAAAAGACTTCCTATCCAGGGGAGATTCATAAATGTCTTTAGGATCAGTTCAGGATGGAGTGGGGTGATATGGGGATTTATTTCTGCACATTTGAAAATTGTCCTCTTTGGAATCATTATTTCTGCCTTTTTTTTTTAGAATTTTTTAGAATTGAAACAATGAACAAAAAATAAAACAAGCACGCACAGAGGCACTGAATTGACAAAAAAATAGGATATAAATGCAACTGAAAATCAAAGCTAGTACTTAACAGATAAATTGATACCTTTTTAAGATATACAAACATCTATTTGTGAATATCTAAAGGATAAAATATAAATACAAAAATTTTAAACACTCATACTCAATATTTTTAGCCAAAAGATATTTCTGTATGCAAAGGTTTTCTACTTATTAGGAAAAATGTTGTTAATATAACTAAAAATTCTGAATAAACAGATATACAAATCTTCAAAACTCTTTCTGTTGCATTCATTTATCTGTGGCAATTTCCCACCCTTCTAAATATTGCCAATAACATCCACCCACCCTTTAAAATTTAAATTCTTTGATTTCCATACTTTTGTGATAACATATCTAGCAATAACAGACACTTTGCATTAATGTTTGTTAGGGTCATAGGTGGGCAGTAAATTACGTAGGGCAGAGCCGACTGCACTTAGGAAAAGTGCTGACATGTTGCTCCTAATAAATAATTGGATTTCTTTTGAATCTTGGCTCGAGGCTCATGAATTAATTAGGGCATCCGTCGGAACCCTGACAGCTTGGATGAGAAGCAAAATGCCTTCAAAAGAAAAACCAAGAAAGTCCAGTTGCCTCCTGAAAAAGCACCTGTCATGCCCCTGGTGGAGACTGACTCTGAGGGAGAGGAGGAACAGCCGACAGAGAGTGGAAGTGTGGCTCCGGAGGTTGTGGAGGAGGCTGGGGAAGGGCAGAGTCCGGCTGGGCAGTCAGAGGAGGACCCAGGCCCATACCCTATCCATCCTAGGGCACGCAGGGAGGAGAGGATAAGGGAGAGATGTGGTCTATTCGGGAGGAGAGGACCTTGATCCTCTTCATGGGCTGCAGCTGTAACAAGAGGATGGACATGTGTACGGACGAGCGCTGGAAACAAAGCCTAGAAATATCTGTAGTTTATTGTTCCTCTCTGAGTTTGGCATCCTTCCCAGGGTGTGTTCTGTTATCTGTGGATGTCCTCCAGCCCTTATCTTGCCTGGTTTGTGTTGTTTTTTCCCCTCCTTCTTGTAACTTCTTGTGTGGGAGTTTTTTGTCTTCCGTCAAGGATATTTGGAGCTTGGAAGCAAAGTGAAGGAATAAAAGGGGCTTCATCTGTTTTTTGTGACTGTGTTTATTTGGTATCCCACCCGGGGTCATCACAGCATCTTTGGGACAACCATGACTTGGATGACTGAGAATCTCTACCAGCCTGTTGTCAGTTGAGTTACGGTATCTCTCCTACTAAGAACATTGATAGGGTCTCTTTCCGGTATGAGTTTTTTGATGGCTCTTCAGATTTCCTGCTTGCCTAAAACACTTCCCGCACTGTGAACATTTATAGGGTTTCTCTCCAGTGTGAATCATCTGATGTCTCTTCAAGTTAATTCCCGTACTGAAGCACCTCCCACACTGTGAACATTCGTAGGGTTTTTCCCCGTTGTGAAATCTTTGGTGGGTCTTCAGATATCCTGACTGACTGAAGTATTTATCACACTGGGAACATTTGTAAGGTTTCTCTCCCGTGTGAAATCTCTGGTGGGTCTTCAGATATCCCGCCTGCCTGAAATATTTTCCACACTGAGAACATTTGTAAGGTTTCTCCCCGGTATGAAATCTTTGGTGGGTCTTCAGACATCCAGCCTGGCTGAAGCACTTCCCACACTGAAAACATTTGTATGGCTTTTCTCCTGTGTGACTTCTCTGGTGTAATTTCAGGTTCCTTCTTGTACTTAAGCATTTCCCACACTGAGAGCATTCGTACGGTCTATTTTCTGTTGGACACGTTGGAATTCGCCTCAGCGAGTCTGCGTGGCTAACGTTTGTTTTGTATTCAGAAGACTGTCGAGGTTTTTCATTCTGACAGGGACTTTCTTTCCCACGTTCAAGGAATGTGTGCAATTTCTCACTGATCTGGGCTTTCTCCGGTAACCTAAATGAGGGACTAGGCCGGATATTTTCTTCTGAATTGGGACGTTCTTCATAATCCTCGCTGGAATGGATCACATCACGGTCTACTCGATAGCGGTACCTTCTGCCGTATTTGGAGAACACCGGCATTTCTTCCTTACTGGACTTACTGGTGTTTGGGATAAGGGATTCTGCACATTCATTTTTTCTCTCCTCTCTGTTTGTCCTCTGCTGGTTTTCAGACTCAGCTCCTTCCCCCTGCATTTCTGCAATCTCTTCATTCTTCCTGTAGTTTGTCTGTGGAGTTATTTTGTATTTTTCTTCCGGTGTATTTTTTCCATAAGGTGAATTCTCTTCATTAACCTCGGAGTCTCTTATATCATCTGCAGAAAAGGACAAGAGACATTTTAACCCAGGGGTCGCCAACCTTTTGGACCTCAGGGACCACCAAACTCATAATTTTAAATCCCAGGGACCATTACTATTAATTTTGACTGATGGTGGCTTGCTGACATTGGTGGGAAAGAGAGAGAGAGATCTGATCTAACCTCTCTCTCTCTCTCACACACACACACACACACACAAAGGCAGGGGTGGGATTCAAATTTCTTAATCGGTTATGTGGGCGTGGCCTAATTTGTGGGTGTGGCTTGGTGTCATGTGACTGGCTGGGCATGGCTTGTATGTAAATATTATCAATATCTATGTAAATATTGATTTATTTTTTTAATAAAAAAAGAGTAACTTTTACCCAAAATCAGACAAAGCAGGCAGGCAGATTGAGTTGCTCACAGAATCATTCAGACATCTATCTATCTGCCATAGGCTGCCTGAGTCTGTCACATAAAATTTGCTAGCAAGCTTCTGAATTTTGATCACATGACCATGGGGATATTGCAATGGTCGGAAGTGTGGGAAAGGGTCATAAGTCAATTCTGATGGGGTGCAAGGTTGACTCAGCTTCCTGCATCCTTCTGAGGTCTGTAAAATGAGGAAAGGGAAAGGAAAGGGGAAAGGAAAGGTTTGCTTCAGCAGAATGTTACCCTTCTCTATCTCCTCATTTTCTCTCTTCATAGCTTCCAGAGGTTCTTCTTTGGTGTGTAAGAAATCCATCCGCTCTTCCGTTAACGAATCCTGAAAAATGAGGGTGCTGCAGTTCAGAGTGAAAGGACTGATTTTACAGACACAAAAATAAAAATCTCACCCGTTCTCTGTTACACAAGCCCTGTTACCCATAGGCAAGGCAAGGAGATCAGGCCCCACTCAGGCAACGTTGTGGGCACGTAAGAGTCACAAAGCACCCGCAGCCCTATTTGTGCCCTTCCCACAAACATTGTGAGTTCGAACAGTCAGCAAATGAACAGTTAGATGTCGAGGGCTATACAATACAGTACAGGCAATCCTCAACTTACAACCACAACTGAGTCCAAAATTTATGTTGCTAAGTGTGAAATTTGTTCAGTGAGTTTTGCCCCCATTCAACAACCTTCCTTGGCACATTTCTTAAGGGAATCATTGCAGTTGTTAAAAGTGGCAACACGTTGTTGTTTAGTGAATCTGGTTTCCCCAGTGACTTCCCTTAAACATGAGTCATTTGCCAAGTGTCCAAATTTATAAAAGGATTGTGATGACCTGGGGCCGTGACACAAAAATAACCAAGTCACAAAAATAGAAGAAAGTCCCTTTAATGCCTCCAACTTGGCCCCAACGTCCAATTATCCTCGACTGGATATCAAACTCTTAAAGAAAACAGTTTAACGGAGGAAGTAAATGCAGTTTGCACCCAAAGTAAAGTTAATTCGAAATAAAAAATCAAACACAAACCACACTAAAGGAATCCCTATGGCAGGCAAGGATGGTTAATGGCAGACTTCTACCAGAAAAACGCAGCAACCATAGTTGGGAGGAATCCAAAACACAGATAACCTCTGTTAAGAATGCATGCTTTGCTTCCAGCAACTTTGCCAGGCGCACTTTGTCCTTTTAACCAGTCCTCCCAGCTGCAGCCCATGAAGGGGATCAGGGCCAATTCCTCCCCCGTAGACCACACCACTCACGTTTCTCCCTTATCCGCTCCTCCCTGCGTGCCCTAGGATGAAGTGGAGATGGGCCTGGGTCTTCCTCTGACTACCCAGCCAGCCTGTGCCCATCCACAGTTTCCTCCACAACCACCGGAGCCACACTCCCACTCCCTGTCAGCTGTTCAATCTCTCCCTCGGAGTCAGATTCCAACAGGAGCATGACATGGATAGAATAACAGAGTTGGAAGGGACCTGGGAGGTCTTCAAGCCCAACCCCCTGCTCAGGCAGGAAACCCTATACTTGTGATGGCGAACCTATGGCATGCGAGCCGTCACCTCAGGGTAGTTCCACTGCGCATGTGCTCATGCCTCCCGCCAGCCAGCTGATTGTTGGGTATCTGCCGCACATGCATGGGGGGAGGGCGCATGCAGGAGACATGTGCACATGCGCAGGGGAAGGGGTGGGATTCAAAAATGTTAACAAACTGTTCTGTGGGCGTGGCTTAGTTGGTGGGCGTGGCTTGGTGGTCATGTTATTGGCTGGGCATGGCCAACTCAATATCAGTCACATCGAGGCACGCATCTCCTTGCCTGGCCTCTCACGACTGTGGGGATGCTGCAACAGTCGTAAGTGTGAAAAATGGTCATGTCACTTTTTTCAGTGCCATTGTAACTTTGAATGGTCACTCCACACAAGCAAAGTACCAGCAAAGGAGGGGACAAAAAAACTCCAGAGAAGCTCCAGAGACAGGAAGTCTAGTCCTGCCAAGAATGTAATAAGGGTTAACAGAGAGGCAGTTTCTGTCAGCAACACCAGAATGTTTCCTTCCTGCCTTCCTTACGGGATTAGGCCAGTAATTTCTTCTAACAACCGGTTCTCCAAACTGCTTAGAATGTTAACCGGTTCTAGCGAATAGGTGCGAACCTGTAGAATCCCACCCCTGGGCAGGGGGGGGTCACATGTGCATGCGCAGGGGGGGCATGCGCATGGGTAAGGAAGCACGGGATCGCACACATGTGTAGGGGAGCGGGGAAGCACAAGGGTGGAGTTCACGCATGCACAGAGAGGGCGGGGGAGTGCATGCGTGCATCGCATTATGGGTGCAGCCACGGATGCATGCACTTTCGCCCCGCAGCGACGAAAAGGTTAGCCATCACTGCCCTGTACAATTTCAGACAAACGGTTTTCCAATCTCTTCTTTAAAAACTGCCACTGTTTTGATTATGTGACCTTGGAGGATGGCTTGCAACAGTCATAAGTGTGAGAAATAAGTGACTATTTTCAGCATCATTGTAACCAGGGGTGGGATTCTAAAATTCCAGCAACCGATTCGCTGCGCAGTTGCTGAGTGGACGTGGTGGGTGTGTCCTACCCGGACTTCCGGGAGGGCAGTTTTTCACCTTCCCCAGGGTCCGGAGGCTTCCCTTGGGCCTCTGGGAGGACAAAAATGGCCCCTCCCTTAAGAGATCAAAGCCAGCTGAGAAACCGGAGTTCTTTGCAGGAAGCAAAGAAGTTTTTGCACTCAAGCCTTGCGGACGTTCAGACTCTCTTCAGTTTGTGTTTGGAGACTCTTAGTGCTTGAAATATTTCTTGGCAACTTTATCTAGCGTTCTTGGCAGCCTTGCACAACCTTGGCAAGGCTCGTTCTTATCAGAGACAATTAGTCTGAAACAGCCTTTTAACCGGGAAGGAACGGAATTTGTAAAGAATCATTAAAAGGTTTTGCTGTTTCCTCTGTTTTGTGTTTGTTTCCTTGGAACAAGGTTTGGGTCAGAACAACGGCCTCCCCTGGGCTCCGGAAGCTGGAAACAGGCCCATTTTGCGACTTGCGGTATTTCCGGGAGGGCCGTTTTTTCCCCCTCCCAGAGCCTCCACGCGGACCCTGTACTTACCTGCATCAAAAATGGGCTGCGTGGATACACCTGGGATGGGAGGCGAGGAATGGACGGGGCCAGCTGGTCAGTTTAAATACCGGTTTGGGGAATCCGATGCAAATTTAACATCCGGTTCGCCCAAACCGGTCCGAACCAGTAGAATCCCACCCCCTGAGAGTAACTTTGAATGGTCACTAAATGAACTGTTGTAAGTCAAGGACTACCTGAATACAGTACAAATGCAGTAAGCTGGCAACTGAAAATGGCTGCATGACTATAGGCATAGCATTCCTTAATAGAAACCTTCCAAGTTAATTCTTAAAACTTCACCTGCCGCGATCCTGAGCTGGTCTGTTCCTGGCTCCGAAGGAAGTCTTCAACCAGGGCCACCGCCTGGGGACAGGTGTCTGGCCTCCTGGCTTGGATCCAGCTCCGCAGCTCCGGTGGGAGGCTGACCAAGAACTGCTCCAAGATCAGCAGCTCCAAGATCTGCTCCTTGGTGCGTCTCTCCGGCCTCAGCCATTGGCGACAAAGCTCCTGGAGTTGACTATGGATCCTCCGGGGATCTGCTACCTCCTGGCAGCAGAACTGCCGAAAATGCTGGCGTTGCATCTCCATCCTCAGGGCTTCCCCTCGCAAGATGGCCGCCTTGACTTTCCCATAATCCTCTTGGTCTCGGTCTTCCAGGGTTTGGAAGGCCTCTTCCGCTCCTCCGCTCAGAGCCGGCCGGAGACGGGCCGTCCATTCTCCTCCGGGCCACCGGCAGGCTGTGGCCACCTGCTCAAAGGAGACCAGGAAGGCCTTGGGGTCTTCCCAGGGGGAGGCCTCTGACATCATCACGGGGTTTCCACCACTTCCGGGATGGAGCATCCTCAGGAACTCCTGCCACTGGGCCTCCCAGCGCTGTTCTCTCGCTTTGTAAGATTCCCCTTTGTTCTTGTGGGATTCTGCCTGTCCTGGCTGCCTGATCCTGCCTTCCAACGTAAGAGGGGGGGTGACTTTTCCGGATCCTTCTGGTTCCACTTCCAATTTGGGTTCCACCAAAATGACCTCCTTCATTGCTTCCATTCCCAATGGAAGACTTCAGGGTGGACCTAACCCTCCAAGAAATGGAATAGAATAGAAAATAAGAATAAGAATAGAATTGAATTGAATAGAATAGAAAATTAGAATAGAATAGAATAGAAAATATGAATAAGAATAGAATAGAATTGAATAGAATAGAAAATTAGAATAGAATAGAAAATAAGAATAAGAATAGAATAGAATTGAATAGAATAGAAAATTAGAATAGAATAGAATAGAAAATATGAATAAGAATAGAATAGAAGAATAGAAAATTAGAATAGAATAGAAAAGGAAATTAGAATAGAATAGAAAATTAGAATAGAATAGAAAATAAGAATACGAATAGAATAGAATAGAATAGAATAGAATAGAATAGAATAGAATAGAAAAGAAAATAAGAATGCTAATGAATAGAATAGAATAGAAAAGAATAGAATAGAAAATAAGAATAGAATAGAAAATTAGAATAGAAGAATAAGAATAGAATACAGAATAGAATAGAATAGAATAGAATACAGAATAGAATAGAAAATATAGCATAGCATAGCATAGCACAGCATAGAATAGAAAATATAGAATAGAATAGAAAATATAGAATAGCATAGAACAGAATAGAAAATTAGAATAAGAACAGAATAGAATAGAAAAGAATAGAATAGAAAATAAGAATAGAATAGGATAGAAAATTAGAATAGAATAGAAGAATAAGAATACAACAGAAGAATAAGAATAGAATAGAATAGAATAGAATAGAATAGAATAGAATAGAATTCTTTATTGGCCAAGTATGATTGGACACACAAGGAATTTGTCTTTGCTGCATATGCTCTCAGTATACATAAGAAAAAAAAATAGATTAATCAAGAATCATACGATATAACACTTAGTGATAGTCATAGATCGCTAATAAGCGATCAAATCATACTAGGAAACAAAGGTGCACAATTGTCCATTCACAATTTTGTGGGATTTTAATCTCTCAGCCCAAGGAGCCATCGTATAGGTAATCCTCGTTTTACGGCCACAATTGAGCCCCCAAATTTAGGTCGCTAAGTGAGAAATTTATAAAGTGAGCCCCCCCCCTTGTGACTTTTATTGCCGCGTTTGTGAAGGGAATCGCTGCCATTGTTAAATTGGTCACGCGGCTGTTAAGCGAATCTGGTTCCCCCTTTGCCTTGGCTTGTCCCCAGGTCGTAAAAGGGGATCCCCTGACCCTGGGACACTGCAACCGTCATAAATAAGAGTCACTTGTCAAGCATCTGAATGTAAATCACATTCAAAGGTGCCTGAACACTTTCGTAAGTGTGAAAAAACGGCCATAAGTCACATTTTTCAGTGCTTCCTGCTGTAACTTTGGACGGTCACTAAGTGAACTCTTGTAAATCGAGGACCATCTGTGATCTAGGGGGTGACAGTATTAGGCACGGCAGAGATCCAGAAATCTCCCCACTGGATCACTGAAGATCCCCTAAAGAACTTGGCCGTCAGCTACTTCAGAAACATGAATTTGCCGTGTCTGTGAAAAAATGGTCATAATAACTCCCTTGCCTTGTAACGTTCAACTGTCACTAAATGAACTGCCGCAAATCGAGGATGACCCTTACTGTAGTTTTTATTTCTCCCAGAAGGTCTCTCAACTTTCCCAGCCATCTAAATCAGGTCTCCCATCCAAATCCAAACCCACCTGGGGTCCTGCTTAGCTTTACCGACAGAGCTACTACCCACTCGCCACACTCAGCCTGGCAAGCCCAGAGGGAAAAACTGGACCACCCCGCCCATATTGGGAGAGAGGGCAGACAGGCTCCAACCACCCCCCACCACCCACCCCCGAGCCCATCATCATCATCCCCGTAGGCCGATCGGCCCTCGGCCGTGGCTTATGGGCAGAGTGACCCGGTCCCAAATGTCCAACCGGAAGCTGGCAGGGGGGCTGGAACGCACCTGGTGCCCGGTGACCAGCAGTGGCCCGCGGGCACAAGAGGGCTCCGGTTAAGCCCAACCCCGAGCGATGGAGATCAGCCGGCGGCGGTTCAGGGCTGGCCGGGGAGGACGATCGCCGGACGCCTCGGAAGTCTCCTGCAAGGGGTGGGGGGGGGGAAGGATTGTGGGAGGCATCCGCTGCTCGCCTCCCTTCTCGGGGCGGGTCGCGATGCTTCGCTTCGGCCTTGTTTTACTCGGGTTCCGGGGCGGACCCGCCGAGGCCTTTTTTTGTGGTTTTGTTTTCCTGCCCGTGGTTGGCTCGCCCCCCCCCCTGGGCGCCGCCGGCCCGTGGAGCCTCGGATCGGGCTGGATAGGGCTGGATCCCGCCGGCTTTCCCGGCGCCGGGTCGTTGCACTCCAGGAGTTCATCCCGTGCCCGAGGGATGCAATCCGAGGGGGTACAATCCAGATCAAGGGAGGTTACTCATACCACTCTGTCAAGCCTTAGGAAGACCACACCTAGAGTACAAGCGTCCAGTTTTTGGTCACCACATCAATCAAGATGTCGACTCGCAGTGGTGGGATTCAAAAAAAAATTTTTTAGTGCCGCTTCCTCCCTCCCCACCCCACTAACCTGCTTTCCAGCTCCTTTCTCCTGTGCAGGGCAACCAAAGAAGACCCAGCCGACTGGGGAGGCAGAGAATAGATGGGGGCGGGGCCAGTCAGAGGTGGGATTTACTGGTT
>NW_020716939.1:210668-225371 GCF_900518725.1 Notechis scutatus | reverse complement strand
GTTCTCCAGAACTGATCAGAACCTGCTGAATATCACCTCTGATGTTGAGACTCTAGGAAAAAGTGCAGAGAAGAGCAACCAGGATGATTAGGGGACTGGAGGCTAAAACATATGAAGGACGGCTGCAGGAACTGGACTTGGCTAGTCTAGGGAAGAGAAGGACCAGGGTAGACAGGATAGCAGCCTTCCAATATTTGAGGGGCTGCCACAAAGAAGAAAGGGTCAAGCTATTTTCCAAAGCGCCTGTAGGCCAGACAAGGAATAATGGATGGAAACTGATCAAGGAGAGATTCAACTTAGTTATAAGAAGAAATTTTCTGACAGTGAGAACAATCCATCAATGGAACAGCTTTGCCCTCAGAAGTTGTGGGAGTTTCATCACTTGAGATTTTCAAGAAGAGATTGGACTCCCATCTGTCAGAAATGGTGTAGGGTCTCCTGCTTGGGCAGGGGGTTGGACTAGATGACTTACAAGTTCCCTTCCAACTCTGATTATCTGTTAAAACACTTTTTGACAATGAGAAATATCAACCAATGGAACAGTTTTGCCTTCAGAAGTTGTGAGAGCTTCCTCATTTGAGACTTTCAAGAAGAGACTGGACTGCCATTTTGCTGGGAGTGGGGTTGGACTAGATGACCTACAGAATCTCTTCCAACTCTGTAACCTTGTGTCCTTTAGATATAAAGAATGGTTGCAGGAATTGGGTATGTCTAGTCTAATTTTTTTTAAAAAAGGACTAGGGGTGACATGATTAGCACTGTTCCAATATTTGAGGGGTTGTGTGATGATGACCCGGGCGTGGCACAAAAGCAACAAGGTCACAAAAGTAAGTAAAGTCCCTTTAACACCTCCAGCTTGGCCCCCCAATGTTCAGTTATCATTGGCTGGAGAAAAAACACTCCCAAGAACCGTTTTTAAAGGGAAGAAATTCAATCAGAACCCAAAGTAAATATAGATTATAAATGAAAACCAACACAAACCACGCTGCAGCAATTAACGAGACAGGGCAGGGTAAGGAATTGCAGACTTCAAAAGATAACGAAACACAGAGTGCCAGAACCCAGATAAGACTTGACAAAGATAATGCACGCTTTGCTTCCAGCAAGGTTCTGTGCGCAATCACCCTCTTTATCCTGTTTTCCCAGCTGCAGCTAATGAAGGTAATCAGGACCCTTTTCTCCCCCGTAACTCACGTTGCTCCCTTCTCTGTTCCTCCCTGCATGCCCTAGGATGAAGGGGAGGTGGGCCTGGTTCTTCCTCTGAATGCCCAGCCGGACTGTGCCCTTCCCCAGTTTCCTCCACAGCCACCGGAGCCACACTCCCATTCCCTGTCAGCTGCTCGACCTTCCCCTCGGAATCAGATTCCAACAGGGGCATGACAGGTTGCCACAAAGAAGAGGGGGAAGAGCCATTCTCCAAAGCTCCTGAAGGCAGGACAAGAAGCAACGGATGGAAACTAATCAAGGGGAGATCCAATCAAAATATTAGGAGAAATCTCCAGACAATAAGAAGAGTTAACCAGTGGAACGACTTGCCTCCAGAAGCTGTGGCTGCTCCATCACTTATAGCCACTTGTCTGGAATTGCACAGGTAGTCCTTGACTCATAAGTTTGCTTAGTTTCAAAGTTACAACGGCATGGAAAAGTGACTGACATTTTTCACACTCACCTGAAAACCCAACCTGTAATATATAAGCCATCTCACCGTTCTGAGTCCTGATGGGAATTGGTTTCCATTTCTTCAAAAATCTGTTACCAGTCTCTGAATTGTTCCAGTCTGTCTAAATTAGACTTTCTCAACCCTGCCACCTTGGGGATGCGTGGACTTCAACTCCCAGAATTCCCAGTCTTCAAACATCCATGCTGGCTAGGGAATTCTGGGAATTAAAGTCCACACTTCTTTAAGCTCCGAAGTTGTGAAATGGGTGCCTAGAGTGATTGCAACCCCCATTTTGTGCACGGAGTAGCAGAAAACGTTCTTATCTAAATCTTTCTTCAGAGCTGAAACCCAGAGTGGAAAAACAGCCTGTTGAAGGAGCTGGACAGCATCTCAGCCAAGCAGAATAAGGATGATTTTCCATAATCTGAAAACACTGATCAAAAGGGCGAATATGAAAATAGCCAATCCCGGTTGAAAAACTGGGAGAGTCAAGAGATCAGAACGTTTTGTGCTGCTCGGTTCATAAAATGGGTGTTGCAAGAACTTGGCGAGGCAACAGAGGCAAATCTCTGGTGGGAGGATCTGTTTGCCGAAAGTTGGGTCTGAATCTTGAGGACAAGTATCGGGCGGTATTTGGTTCCACACAGAGCTCAAGCAAGAATCCATATTACAGAAGGCTAGCGAAGAAATTAGATTGGCCACCCAAATAATGTTTCGTGTTGCTTTTTCCTGTTATCTAAGCATCACCTAGACCAGGGCTCTTCAACCTTGGCAATTCCTCAGGCAGCTGAGAGCAAAAAAGGGAATAAAATCACTGAACCACTTTTTTTTTTAGCAAAGGAAACTGTGGTTGTAAGTTGAAAATTACCTGTACAGGAATTCTGACAGCTTACACATTGTGACAGGGGGCTGAGTTGACATTTCATCATGAAAATGCCTTCATTTTTAAATAATTTATGGATTTCTTATGCCGCTCATCCCCCTTACAAGGTGACTCTGGGTGGCTTCATTGCACATTTGTTTCATCTTCTGGAAAGGTGTGAAAAAGAGTTCACACTTGCTTATACAATGGGCCCCCGAACACACAGCAAACTGAGAACCAAGGAGTGATTTTTCTCACCTTAGGGAAAATAGATCAGAAACTTCAATGAACGGCAGCATTATTTGTATTATTATTATTATTATTATTCTTAATGGAGGGCTCTGGCACATTGGAAGCAGCTGGAAGCGTGGTGACTGCAAAGCATTGGGAATCCATGAGGAATCTCGCCAGTGAGAACAGATTTGGGAGAATCCCACACACAGCATGAATTAACAAACGAAGGGCTGAAACCAACGGCCTTTTACTCCAGTACATAGTACCATATCACTTTATTTAATACAGATATATGAGATTCACCGGTACATAGTCCACCAGCTTTCCAAGCAAAATTTCAGAAGGAGAGCTTGACGCATTCCTGCACTGGCTTCGTAGGGAACTCTGAGCAACATGGAGGATAGTTCTTGGGAGAAAGTATAAAGCTGTTGTACTATTATTATAATAGTAGTAAAGCTATCACAACATAACGTTTACACCACTGTTTCTCAGGCAACTTTAAGATGTAAGGACTTCATCTCCCAGAATTCCCCAGACAGCACTGCTGGCTGAGGAATTCTGGGATTGAAGTACACACATCTTCAAATTGGTAAGTTTCAGAAACAAAGATTTACAGCAATCCTCTTAAAAATATCCAAAAAAAATTCCCATGTGATATTGTTTCACTGACACTTCTCAACGAAACCTAACCCATTACAGGTTCCCAATTTCTTCTTTATATTTTTACTCATAAAATCATAGTGCATGTTAAATTGTGTTCCCCCCACCCCCCCTTATTTTAACTTAAAGCATTAAATTATAATTCTTTTTATGCAAGTGTAAGGACTTGGGTATATTGCTTAGTTGTACTGTTAATACGGACATGTTTATATATTTCATACGTTTGTATTGTTTTCTGAACAGGTTGGCAAATCTGCAAATCATGAAATCGAACAGTTACAAGTTCTATTTTATATTATAAATCTCTAACATATATATATTTAATATAAGAGGAACAAAGCCTATTAGAGCCAGAACTTTTACATTAAAGATTCACAATGAATTTCTCTTTTTCCACCTCAAAGATGAAGAGTTAAAATAGAATCCATGCTAAAAACTGAAATGTAGAGAGATTAAGGACTTCCTAAAGCTTAAATCATAAGTATTGTACAGAAAGATTAAAATAAGTAACTTAATTAAAAGGTGTGAAAATTAGCTGGTTCGTGTATGAGACAATGCAGAAATTCTAAGAATATTTTTTCTAGTAAAACGGATAATGAAAGAAAGTTTGGAAAAGATTTCCAATTGTTTTAGATTAAATCTACTAAGCTTCAAACAAGTTTTTGACTTTCTTCACTTAATTTTTTTGAAGGTTAACACTTTGGAACGTTCCTTTAATGAGAAACATAAACTTTCAATTTTAAAATGTTTGTAACACTTAAAAAGATGTTTACTTTGCTACAGTCAATCCATTTACCCAACCTTAAGGGTTATTTTGTTTTTAGTAAAACATTATGCTTCAGAATTATTTTCATGTTCCATTTTAACTCTTAGACCTTCCCAAGTTTTGGGTAAAGCTTGAAAGCCAAACATAGGAGAAACGGATGAAGTTACCTTAAAGACAACAAAATGTGATGGCTACATTTATGACACCTGAATACTGTCTGGAAATCTCAATGAGAGAAGACAATTAAGGAGAATGGAAATCAAATAAATGATTTGACATTTCAGTCTGATGAGTAATTTAATTTGGACAATTGTTTCTGACTAAAGATATATCAGAAAGGCATCTCAGAACATGTCTGAGAAATTGGAGATGTCTGTCTCAGGTGTTAAGTTCGGCACTCACTATTTCCCCAATATTCTCCATTTTTCTTTACGCTTTTGAACTCTGCCGTTAAGGAAGCTTCTTAAAAACAGATGGGAGCTTTTACCTCAATTGAGTAGAAGACTCTTGGTCTGTCCATTGGAGTAGCAGATGGGATTTTTTTTTAATCTCTGTTTGCCCAGAATATGGGCACCCGGGGGGTGGTTAGGATTTGGCACGCTTCTACTGTGCTTGCCACCAGTTGATCAACAGGCCTTCATATCTGGCACTGTAACTGATTCATTTCCAAGGGTTTAACCTTTTTTTGTAGGGTTTATTTCACATTGTGTTTTCATTGCCTTTCTAAGTTTTGCTGACAGGCATGTCAATTATTTCGGTTTTCTGGGAAGGATGGATTTAATCGGTGAATTAAAATGGGTTACGCTACCACCGACCAGCAATGGCCCCCTACAGGTGCTCACAGGGAGCAACGGAAGATCAAAGGAAGGAAGAAAACAGGCTCCCATTCATTCATCGGAGTTCATGTTCACGCTGGCAGGAGGTCCTGGGGTTTGAAGCATCCCCAAGGCCTCCTCCCTGCAGGCCTGATGCAGGGAGGGCACAATCTGTCTGCTGAAGGTGGTACAGGATGGGATTTTATAGTTGGGGGCAAGCAACTTCAGGAGGTGCTGGAAACCTGCCTCTTCCACCAGGCTGAAGGGCTGGTCATCCAGAGCCATCATCTGGGCGATAGCACGGGTCACTTCCGATGGCTTTGGACCCGGCTGCCTTTTCCCGGGCGACTTCTGCTTCGTCCAGCACTGGGGCAAAGCACTTGGCATCAGAACAGGTCCGTTCGGCTTGCTGCTAGTCGGCAACATGGCTTGCGTCGTGGCGATGGCAGCCAGAACAATGTTGCCGTGATGCCTCTGCAGATGTTTCAGCAGCCCAGAGGTTGAAAAATGTTTGGAGTTCTTGCCGCGGCTCACCCGTCTCTTGCAGTGGGTGCAGATGCCGTAGCAGGGGTCCTCGGAATCCAACTCAAAGTGGTCCCACACCACGCTGTGCTCCGGACCGCTCCGGGGCTTCTTGGCTGGAGGTGGGTGGCCTGGGAAGGCGACCGGGATCTCATGAGAGGCCTCTCTAGGAAAACGGGAGGAATTCAGAACGGCAGTTCTCTGGTATCTTTTCCAAGGAACTTCTCCCAGCTCAAAACATCCCTTTCCCGCCCCGAGGGGCGATCCATCCTGGGGCTCTCGTGACTCAGAGCGTCCTTCCAGCCTCTCATGTTTGACAGGCACCTGGTTGTAGCTGATCTGGGACCCCATCCTGGAGCTATCCTCTCCTTCAGCTTCTCCACACTGAGGAATCTCCACCTTGATGTAATCTCCCATTTCGTCCCCTAAAGAAACAAAGGAGGGACTTTATTCATCCTTTGCTCATCATTTTTTACAAGAAGCAACAAACCTATTAACCCTTCTTGGTCAGGGATCCCCAGCACCTGGTCCCTGGGACTGGCACCGGGCTGTGGCATGCCAGAAAC
Organism: Notechis scutatus; assembly: GCF_900518725.1. Next base: position 219,286 of record NW_020716939.1, on the reverse strand, counting down.
CAGGCTGCGCAAAGAGGCAAAGCCCCATCCGGCGGAATGCAGGCAGCACGTGAAAATCCTGCCCCCTCCAGTCTGTGGAAAAACCTTTCCTGCCTAGGCAGGGGGTTGGAGTAGAATAGAATAGAATTCTTTTATTGGCCAAGTGTGATTGGACACACAAGGAATTTGTCTTGGTGCAAATGTTCTCAGTGTGCATAAAAGAAAAGATACATTCGTCAAGAATCATAAGAATGGAATGGGATGGAATGGAATGGAATGGAATGGAATAGAATAGAATAGAATAGAACAGAACAGAACAGAACAGAACAGAACAGAATAGAATAGAATAGAATAGAATAGAATACAGTTCTTTTTATTGGCCAAGTGTGATTGGACACACAAGGAATTCATCTTGGTGCAAATACTCTCAGTGTACATAAAAGAAAAGATACATTCGTCAAGAATCATAAGGTTAGAATAGAATAGAATAGAATAGGAATAGAATAGAATAGAATAGAATAGAATAGAATAGAATAGAATAGAATAGAATAGGAGTTCTTTTTATTGGGCAAGTGTGATTGGACACACAAGGAATTTGTCTTGGTGCAAATGCTCTCAGTGTACATTAAAGAAAAGATACATTCATCAAGAATCATAAAGTTAGAATAGAATAGAATAGACTAGACTAGACTAGACTAGACTAGACTAGAATAGAATAGACTAGACTAGAATAGAATAGAATAGAATAGAATAGAATAGAATTCTTTATTGGCCGAGTGTGGTTGGACACCCAAGGAATTTGTCTTGGTGCAAATACTCTCAGTGTACATAAAAGAAAAGATGCATTCATCAAGAATCATAAGAATAGAATAGAATAGAATACAATAGAATAGAATGGAATGGAATGGAATGGAATAGAATTCTTTTATTGGCCAAATGTGATTGGACGCACAAGGAATTAATCTTGATTAGTGCACTCAGTGTACATAAAAGAAAAGATACATGTCTCAGGAGTCAAGAATCATAAGGTACAACACTTAATAATAGTCATAGTCCTAGGGTACAATAAGCAATCAAATCATACTAGGAAAGAGCCAATATAAATCAGAGGGATACAAGGGACAAAGTTACGGTCATACAGTCTGATGCCTGATTTTTACTGATTTTCTTTGTGGCAGCCCCTGAGATATTGGTAGACTGCTGTCATGTCACCCCTAGTCCTTCTTTTCATTAAACTAGACATCCTCAATTCCAGCGAACATCTTTCACATATATTTTAGCCTCCAGTCCCCTAATCATCTCTGTTGCTCTTCTCTGCACTCTTTCAAGAGTCTCAACATCTATTTTACATTGTGGTGGCCAAATGTTTTCGAATATCTCAGAGGGGGAAAAAAAAAAAAGGAAAATTTCCTTGTCTCTTCCCGAGATCTTCCTTAACCCACATTTAGTGGAAGATTAGGAAGACAGACCTCTGGATGAAGAAATCTGGATTTCTTTTATTTTCTCCACCTAATGGCTGAATGCTCCTTGGTTTTGAGGCAGGAAAAGAGCTTCTGGATGCCTTCGCAGATCCCTGCCATGTCTCCCTTTGAGAAAGAGGAACCTGGCACCAGGAATGGTTACTTGATGTACTGAGGCAAAAACAGCTCGATCTGAGAGACATATGGCACTCCTGCAATCGCCTCCTTTGCGCCAAGAACAACATGGCCTTTCCAAACAAGGACAGAGATATCCACCCCGGGAAGAAAACGGGATGATCTCTGGGCCTGCGATGACTATCCAACATCTCTGCCAACAGCTCTCCCCCAGCTCCTTAATCCAAGAACAAAAGACCTGAAGGCATCTGACAAATGATGAGGAGGTTCCATCAAACCTTCATGGACCAGCTCTTGGCCAGACCAAATGCTCTGCCAGATGACAAGGAGCCATGGGCTTGTGCGCGGGGGAGAGGACGATGGATATCCAGACACCCTTCGGATCACGCCCCGAAAAGACCTCTGGGTTCCTCAAAACTGGAGTTAGGGATACAGCGGAGAGGGAAAACATGGTGGGTGAAGGAGTAGCCATCTTGGACAGGGGAAACAGTGGAGCCACCTGATCCAGACCACCATTGACTGTGCACAATAATCTCTCTATAGAATTCGGGAAGCTCTGAGCCATCAAAAATAAAGAGAATTATCAGGTGTGAAGAGCCAATAATTCTGATTTACACTGATTTATTACCAATCATGCCATATATGTAGTCACAAGTGACTAAGTCCAACCCCTCTTGAATTCCGTTGACCCTATCCTAACCCCAAGATGGTGCCGATTGTTACTTGATATACAGGGATCTACTCAAGTAATAATTAGCACCATCTTGGGATTAGGATAGGGTCAATGGAATTCAAGAAGGGTTGGATCTAGTCACTTGTGGCTACATGCAGACTTTAGGCTGATTCCTCCTTTGACCCCAGAGTTCTGCCACTCTTTCTGTTACAAGAAAATTGAACTTTCCTGTCATGTGCATGAGGAAATGTCCAACCTTATCCATTACTATATGGAGGTTGGAGCCCCATTTCCTTCTTCCCCAAACCCCAAAAACTTTTAACCTTAGACTGTCTACTATTGACCTCACCCCTTTTCCTAAGAGGTCTGTAGGGGGTGTGTGCATAAGCGCACCAACGTGCCTACCGTCCCTGTCCTATTCTTTCTTTTATTTTTCTTATATGTACCCATTTCGTGTATTCATAACTATGTATATACTTATACCTACTATCTGGTAAGCGATTGACAAATCAAATCAAATCAAGAAAATAAATAAACTCCCATGTCCTCTAGAAACATTCTGAAAATCTGGAGGCAGTGCCCCTCTTTCAAGCAACCTGCAAGATTTGAGCCATCTGCCCTCTTTTTCTCCCATCTGTGTTTTAACAGACTGGGGGTGCGGGGTGGGGCATTTGTTTTGGGGTGCGAAGAGCAGCTGACACCTCTCAATGTTACTAGAAAAGATTAGTTTGGTCTCATCAGGGTTTCTGGTTTTGATCTTGCTTGTTTTAAGGTTCTCACTAGAAAGCAAGCCCCAAATTTCTATTAACTCTTTCCCATTCTAAAAAAAAAAAAAAAAAAAAGCAGCTTGGAGATAAATTCGTGCTTCTGGAGCCGAGAAGGCGACTTCCTCACCCAAAATATCTGTATTTGCGTCATCGTCCTCCTGCAGGACATGCCAGAGCATCGTCTGCTGGCCCGGTTGGGTCACGCTCTGCTTCACGATCTGCAAAGACCCTCCGGGTTCCTTGAGATCCTTGGATCCCTGCAAAGGGGAAAAAAAAAGACCTCAATACCCCTTCCGTAAGATTGGGGTGGGAATAGTTTGCTCTTTCCTTGAGGTCCACTGAACTCCAAGCAAAACTAACAACGCTTCGCCTATCAGATTCTACAGGAGAAACGGGGCTAAAGCAAAACGGCGGGTTTCCTTCAAGCATATTTCTTTGCAATGGGGGCATCGCATACTGCCCAGAGGCGACCATACGAGGAGAAATCGTGCATTGCAAAGATCGCTTGGAGGTGGGAGACATTTCTAATGTAAATATCAACTCATAAAACATTTTGTAGACACGTTTTATAGTTGTCAACAGAAAGAAGTGGGGGGGAGGTTTCAAAGAGAGCAGGCGGCAGTGTGGAATCGAAAGTACATTCCATTCATATTTTCCTCAGAAACTGATTAGATGACTGAAGCTTCTGCTACACAAAAATCTAATTGGAGAGCACGATCGATGACTCTTGGCTATGGACGTGCTTCGTTGGATGATACACCCAGAGGGCAGAGGTGGCATTCAGCAGGTTCTGACCAGTTCTGGAGAACCGGGAGCAGAAATTTTGAGTCGTTTGGAGAACCGGAAAATCCCACCTCTGACTGGAGATTTTACAGTCGCCTTCCCCTGTCACGCCCACCAAGCCACGCCCACAGAACCGGTAGTAAAAAAATTTGAATCCCACCACTGCCAGAAGAGTGGTGGGGGGGAGAAACAGGATCAAGGGTGACAGTGAATGACGTATCTCAGAGTCATCTACGCCAAGGCAAATGCCGGCCTGTTAACTTCTAATAAAACAAAAGAAGTTCTGGGAGTGTGGCTTGAGGCTCATGGTTTAATTGGAGTCACTGCCGGAATCCTGACAGTAATCTACCGGATCCCCTGCGACTGTGTAGGATAGATGGGGATTGCAAGAACACAAGGGAGCGGTCAGACGAGGAGACACCCAAACTCATTGGTAGCCTCACATGGCAATGAACAAGGACACACATTCAATTTCACAGCTACTAAGATTGTTGGCGGGGCAAGTATAAAAACAGCCAGGGAAATATGACTGTAGCCTGGGAAATGGGCCCCTTGTCAGTCAACAGGAGTGTTGATTTACTACCAGCCTATCAGAGGAGCATAGGGCCTGGCGGCAACACACCAATCAACCTATAGGAAGGCACTACATAAATGAAACTCGTAGAATAGCCCAAAGCATGTATTCCAATGGGGAGAAGTTCCCGGAGGATGGGCGCCAGGAGGAATCCGAAAGCTCAGAGGAATCAACCTCTGGTCCTGGTGATGGATCCAGATTGGATCTTACCTATTGCTTCTCTTTAACCAGTAGCCCGATTAATCATCCGCGTACACCCTAAACATAACATGACCCATACCTCTTTCCCACTAGTCTGGCCCACTTCTTCTCCTTCAGGAGGAAATGGCAAAGGAGAGAGACTTGGATATTTTCCTCCGCTGCCTACAAAGAACAGAAAAGAGTTCAGTAGGGAATTTCAAAATAGGAAATTTCGTCTCTCCTGTTTTGAAGGAGACGTTTTGTTAATAAGCCTTTGCTGGGCCCTGTTGAGAAAGACTATGATCACAAAGATTCAGATCATAAAGGCATACTTAGATGTTTGTATTGACGGGTAGTCCTCAACTTACGACCATAATGGAGCCCCAAATGTATGTCGTTAAGGAATGTGTTAGGTGAGTTTTGCCCCATTTTACGACTCTTCTTGCCACTTTTGTTAAGAGAATCACTGCAGTTGTTCAATTAGTCACACGGTCGTTAAGTGAATCTGGCTTCCCAGATTCAGTTTTTACTGTTTTTTTTTTTTTATCTTTTGTTTTAAATATGGTTTTACCTTGTGTAAGTCGCCTCGAGTCGCCTTGGGCGAATAGGCGGCAATATAAATTAAATAAATTAAATAAATTGTCACGCTTATGGCCGTTGCAGCTTCCCCAACAGGCCTGTGGTTCATATTTGGATGCCTGACAACCGACTCACTTTTATGACGGTTGCGGTGTCCCAGAGACATGCGATCCCGTTTTGCGACCTTCTCACCAGCAAAGCCAAAAGAGTGCTAGAGTGGCAGCCATTTTAATCTCTGGGGTGAAATGATGTTCCAGAGAGAGGGAGCCACCACGGAGAAGGCCCTTCTTCTGGGTCCCACCAGGAGTATCTCCTTCGGGGATGGGACCCACAACATTCCCTGCCTCCCTGCTCTAATGGGTCGGGTCGATGTGACAGGCAAGAGACGTTCCCTCAGATAACCCGGTCCCAAGCCATGAAGGGCTTTAAAGGTGACAACCAGCACCTTGAATTGCACCCGGAAGCAAACCGGCAACCAAGGCAGCTCCTGCTGTCATAAGTCACTTTTTTTTCAGGGCCGTTGTAACTTCTAATGGTCGCTAAAGGAACTGTCGTAAGTTGAGGACTACCTGTATTTATCAAATTTAGAAACCACCCATCTCCTTCACAGAGATGCAAAGATGGCTGTAGTTAAGATATACCAAAACCAAAGTTTTACACAGACGCAAGAGTAGCTACATGTTTCTTCTAACATTCAGTTGTGGGTAGCTTCTTTCCTGATCCTTGACCCTCAAGCTACGTTTCCCAAATGATCTCTTCCCTCTCCTGCAAGGCTGATGAGGTTGAAGGAACCTTGCCCCCCACCCCACCCCACTACAGTGTGAAGCCAAGCAAAACAAAACAAACCCCACAGAAGGAAAATGTAGAAGAAAATGCAAACGTTCCATGAATTCTCACCTAGCAAATTGGCCTCGCCATCGGGGTCTGTTTCACTGTAGATGGGTCCCTTTGTGGCATTCGGGGCCTCTGTCTCTGCAACGGCCGGTAGGAAATCCACGTTTTTTTCCTTTAAACACCCCTGAAGCAGGGAAATATAATCTCAAAATGAGGGGGGGGAGAAAAAGAGGCTTGATGTGTAAAATGTATTCTGATTTTTCTACCAAAAACGCGTATTCTCTTGTGGTTCTTCCGAGATCAGTTAGTTAGATTCAGTAACAGAGATCAACCCTGGCATTAGCAGTTTTTTTTTTAAAGAAAGGTTTCTTGTGATCTGCAGCACACTCACCATCCCTGCATATAAATGTAATAAGTAAATATAAATAAATACATAAATAAAAATATTGTCCTTGGCCTAGAGCAGGGGTTCCCAACCTGGGGTGCTCACACCCCCTGGGGGTGCGAGACAATATTCCAGGGGGTGCGAGAAAAGTCCAGGTAAATAATAGGATATTGGCTATATGTTGTCATTTTTATTTATTATGCAATGGATTAACTTCGTTTTCATTTTAGAGTTAAGTATCGTTATTTAGTGGCCGTCACATACATAGCTGAAAAGATTCAATCCTACCATATATTTAACGCGTTCAGTAGTTCCTAAAGTCTAAATTTCAGGGGGTGCGAGGTTCGAGTGAAATTTCTTTAGGGGTGTGGGGCGAAAAAAAAGGTTGGGAACCACTGGCCTAGAGGTATACATAGTAATAACTGAAAATGTGGCTTAGGGTAAAAGATCTCAGCCACTGTGCTTTGGAAGATTAATTTTGCCAGGTTGTTTGGAACCAGTGCATTAGACCTGTTCAACAAACCAGTTACACAACTGGCAAAAGCTACACCATTTGTACCCACAAACTCTGCTCAAAATTCAAAGGGACAGCCTTTGATACACTGGAAAACTTCTAGAGAGAAGATTATTGAGAAGATCAAGGGAAGTACTAATACCACTCTATAAAGCCTTGGTAAGACCACACCTAGAGTACTGCATCCAGTTTTGGTCACCACACTATAAAAAGGATGTTGAGATTCTAGAAAAAGTACAGAGAAGAGCAACCAGGATGATTAGGGGACTGGAGACTAAAACATATGAAGAACAGTTACAGGAACTGGGCCTGGCAAGTCTAGTGAAGAGAAGGACCAGGGGAGACAGGATAGCAGTCTTCCAATATTTGAGGGGCTGCCACAGAGAGGAAGGATTGAAGCTATTTTCTAAAACACCCAAAGGCCAGACAAGGAATAATGGATGGAAGCTGAACAGGGAGAGATTCAACCTGGAAATAAGGAGAAACTTTCTGACAGTGAGAACGATCAACCAATGGAACAGAAGTTGCCCTCGGAAGTTATGGGAGCGCCATCACTTGAGACTTTCAAGAAGAGGTTGGACTCCCATCTGTCAGAAATGGTGTAGGGTCTCCCGCTTGGGCAGCGGGTTGGACTAGATGACCTATGAGGTCCCTTCCAACTCTGACTATCTGTTATCTGTCTTATAGTTTAAAAATCCTAAGAATATATTTAATAAAGGTCATCGTTGCAGGCTACTTTGAGAAGAAATGGCATTCGCTGGTTCTTTTCCTCACAAATTGGGGAAACGTGTAAAAGGACTCGATATTTTTGCTTCATTGTCAGTGTGATTGATGTGTCAAATGGAACAGTAATTTCAGGAGTTTATACGTTGGGATTTTAAAAAAGTAGCAAAAATTTAAAAATACAGGAAAGAAAAATCAAGGAAGAATACAGCCAAGTCCTCGCCTTCAACAGTTCGTGTAGTGACTGAAGTTACAACGGCACAGGAAAAAGTGACTTGTGACTGTTTTTCACACGGTCATGTGATCAAAATTTGGATGCTTGGCAACTGATCCATATTTATGACAAGTGCAGTGTCCTGGGGTAACCATGTGATCCCTTTTTGCTACCTTCTGACAAGCAAAGTCAATGGGAAAGCAGATCCACTGAACAACCGGGTTACTAACTTAACAACTGCAGTGATCCACTTAACAGCGGTGGCAAGAAAGGTCGTGAAATGGGACAAAACTCATTTAGCAACTGTCTCACTTAGCAATAGAAATTTTGGGCTCGATTGTGGTCATAAGCCAAGGACTACCTGTAAATACAATCAATATATTTGGGAAAAGACAGCATCTTTAAAGGTAAAGGTTCCCCTCGCACATACATGCTACTCATTTCCGGCTCTAGCGGGCGCCATTGCTCATCTCCGTTACCAAGCCGAAGAGCCAGCGCTGTCCGAAGACGTCTCCGTGGTCATGTGGCCGGCATGACTAAATGCCGAAGGCGCACAGAACGCTGTTACCTTCCCACCAAAGGGGTCCCTATTTTTCTACTTGCATTTTTAACGTGCTTTCGAACTGCTAGGTTGGCATAAGCTGGGACGAGTAACGGGAGCTCACTCTTATTAGGCGGCGCTAGGGATTCGAACCGCCAGCCTTTCTGATTGACAAGCTCAGCATCTTAGCCACTGAGCTACCGTGTCCCCTATAGCAGTGATCCCCAACCTTTCTTATGCCGCGGCCCGGTATCCCCAACCTTTTTTATGGCGCGGC
>NW_020716939.1:187953-199231 GCF_900518725.1 Notechis scutatus | reverse complement strand
AAAAAAACAGAAATGAGAGGGAGGGGGACAGAGAGAGAGAGAGAGAGAGAGAGAGAGAGAGCCATTTCTCACAGAAAACACCGGGAACCACAAAACCAGGGTGTCAACTCATAAAATATTTCTATGGTCTTTTTAGAGTTGCCAACAGAAAGGAAGCAGTGCGGCAGCTTGCAAAACCGAAAGTGCATTCCATAAATGTTTTCAAAGATAGTAACTAGGTGACTGAAATTTCTGTCGCTCAAAATTCTAACTGGAGAGCATGATTGATGACTGGGCTATGGATGTGTCTCGTTGGAGAATATGAATTATGATATACTCGGGGCGGGGAGGAAACAGGGACAAGGGTGACAATGAGCAATGTGCCTCAGAGTTGGCTACACCCAGGTAGTGCCGGCATATTTACTCTCAATAAATCCTTTTGAAGTTTTAGAAGTTTGGCTCGAGACTCATGATTTAAATGGGGGTAACTGCCGGAATCCTGTGTGTGTCATGGGACTGAGTGGGAGTGACGTTGAATTGGCCACGCCCACCTGGGTTTTGTGGCTCCGTGTTTTCTGTGGGAAGTGGGTCCAAATGACTCTTTTGAGTGTTTAAGGTTGCAGACCCCCTGGTCTATGTACAGGTAGTCCTTGATTTGCGACCGTTCTTTCGGTGACTGAAAAAAGGGACTCATGACCGTTTTTCACACTTACAACTATTGCCCCTTGCTCCCCATATGCTCATATGATCAAAATTCAGCCGCTTGGCAACTGACCCATATTTAGGATAGTTGCAATGTCACGTGATTCCCCCTTTGTGACTCTCTGACCAGCTACGTCAACGGGGAAAGCCGGATTCGCTTAACAGCCCTGTGACCAACTCACTAACTGTTGTGGTTGGCCGGCAGCAGGTGCGGACGGCTGAGGAGAGCGAGGACTCAGATGAGGGGCCAGGACTGCTGCCGTCAGAGATTGTGGGGGCTGGCAGCAGCGATGAGGAGGTTCCCAAGGAGCCTGTGCGAAGTGCGTGTGCACGCAGGGCTGCTCGCCGGAAAGGACTTGGGAGTAAGGCTGCAAGGTAATGGCCCCTCCTTCAAGAAGATAAAAGCCAGCTGTGAATTGGACGTTCTTTGCAGGAAGCAAAGACATTTTGAAACTCGAGCCTCATGGACATTGCAGTATCTTAGTTGGTATTTGAAGACTCTTGTGCTGTGAAATATTTCTAGGTAACCTTATCTGTTATTCTTGGCAGCCTTGCACAGTTTTGGCGAAGCTTGTGCTTATCAAAGTTAATTTGCAGAAGCCTTTTAACCAGGGAGTCGTAAAAATCATTAAAAGGTTTCTGTTCCCTTTGGTTTGTTTTTCTCTTACTGGAAAAGGGTTTGGGTCAGAACACTAACATGTTATTAGCTGAATGACTGCGATTGTGGCTCAACAATTGCAGCAAAAAGGTCATCCAGTGGAACATAACTCCTTTAACGACCGTCTCATTTAGCGCACGACTCCATTGTGGTCGTTAAGTCGAGGACTACCCGTACACCATAAACATGGCACATACCTCTTTCCCCTCAGTCTTTGCTTCTTCAGGAGGAGTTAGCAAAAGAGAGAGACCTGGAGGTTTGAATCCATTGACTGGGCAGAATTTTAAAAAAAAGAGAGAGAGAGAGATTTTTAATAGGGAATTTTGAAATAAGGAAGTCTTTTCCTTGTTTATTCGTTAAAAAAATGTTATAAAAGAGGATAGGGGGGGAAGCTCTAAGGAGAAGCAGCCTCTAAATCAAATGACAGGAGAAAGTGTTTCTGCTTAAAAACTTCAAAAACTTCTTTCTACTCAGGATTCAGGAGGAATCCTAATGGTAGATGCGAATGGCCTTGGGAGAAAGAAGAGAAAGTCGCAGACCTATGGGTAAGAGATATCTCAGCCCACAGAGAAGGAGTGTGAGAAACTCCTTCAAAAGCTAACCTCCCTTGTTTTCTGGAGAGCAAAAGGAAAGGAGGAAAGAAATATTTTCCTTTTTGCAAGGTTTTGTTAACGTAACCTTACAATAAAGACAGAGCTGACGCTCACGGTTATCTGCTTCTTATCTGGACTCCCTTGCAGAGCTAACAGACCCCTTTTGATGGAGGATTTTTTATTAACATGACTTATTCGACTTGGAACTTAGAGCAACTTTATCGTCACTTTGAATGTACACTAATGGGCATACATTAAAATGAAATTTCACTGCATACAGTGCTCAAAGAGTCAGCATCTCCAATATATACTACATAAACATATATATTAAATAAATAAACAAACAAACAAACAAATAATGTGCATACCCACATATATTATATGAGGTATAATATATTTTTAGTTTGGATATATACATGTACATGGCAAAAAAAAAAAAGGAATCTTGCCAGTTTACCATCCTTTGCTGTTTGCTGGTTAGTTTTTCTTGTTCCTAACTAGCCTTTTCTATTCAGGCAGCTGACCAAAACTAACGATCCTAAATTAATTGCCTTTCCTAGTGAGGTAGCTACAGCAATGGCCCTTAGACTTATATGCCGCTTCGCAGGCCTCTCTAAGCGGTTTACAGAGTCAGCCTATTGCACCCAAACAATCTGGCTTCTCATTTTACCGACCTTGGAAGGATGGACGGCTTGAGTCAACCTTGAGCCGATCAGGATTGAACTCCTGGCAGCGGGCAGAGTTTGCCTGTACCATCACTAAACAGGTGGTCCTCAACTTTATAAACTGTAAGTTTAGTGACCGTTCGAAGTTACAACGGCACTGGAAAAAAGTGACTTACGACCATGGCAGCATTCCCTGTGGTCATGTGATCAAAATTCAGAGGCTTGGCCACCGCTTCGTATTTATGACGGTTGCAGTGTTGTTCCGTGTGTGTGTGTGTGTCACGTGATCTGTTTTTGTGACCTTCTGGCAAGCAAAGCCAACAGGGAAGCCAGGTCCGCTTAACGACAGGGCGACTAACGTAGCAACTGCAGTGAGTCACTTAACGACGAAGGCAAGAAAGACCGCAGAATGGGGCAGAGCTTGCTTAACCACTGTCTCGCTTAGCGATGGAAATGTTGGCCTCCATTGTGCTCGTATCTGTATGCCAAAGATTAACCTATCAACTAAGGTCAGTGGTGGCAAACCTTTTGGGGCTCCCTTGCCGATAATGCTCGCGGGCCAGCACCCAGAAGGCAATGTGTGCTGCCACCCCACTCCGTCCTGCGCATGTGTGCGAATTCCCCCTGCAGCACGCTACCCGTCTGCGCATGCATGCGAGATCCCCTTGCCGGACGCTGTGCGCCCGCCACACAACTCCCCCGCCGCGTGCCACGCATCTGTGTCTGCGTGCGCAATTCCCCACCACATTCCCTGGGCCTGCGTACGAGATCACCCTTCCACGGGCCGTGCGTCAGCGGTGTGAGTGATCACCCCCGTGCCACGTCTGCGCATGTGCGCGCGACCCCCAGTGCATGCGTATCTCTGTGCATGCACACGTGTCTCCTGCGCCCCGCCCTCCTGCGCCAGATCAGCTGTTGGGGGGAAGGCGCGACAATCAGCTGTTGGGGGGAAGGCGCGCGCACGCAAGGTAGCTCTTCCGGGCAAGCTCTCGTGTGCCGTGGGAAATGGCTCTGCGTGCCACTTCTGGCACGTCTGCCATAGGTTCACCATCACAGACTTAGGTCCTGCACTCTTTGCAACAATGATCTTGCATGGATTATTGTTCTGAAGAGGAAAAAAAAAAACCCTTCACAAAAGATGAACCGGCTCAGCTAATAATTAGATATTGAAGAATTGAGAAGGAGATGGGAAATTTAAAAAATGTGATCGATGGGATTCTACCGGTTCGCACCTATTCGCTAGAACCGGTTGTTAACATTCCAAGCAGTTTGGAGAACTGGTTGTTCGAAGAAATTACTGGGCTAATCCTGTAAGGAAGGCAGGAAGGAAACATTCTGGTGTTGCTTACAGAAACTGCCTCTCCGTTAACCCTTATTACATTCTTGGCAGGACTAGACTTCCTGTCTCAGGAACTTCTCTGGAGTTTTTTCCCCCTCCTTTGCTGGTACTTTGCTTGTGTGGAGTGACCATTCAAAGTTACAATGGCACTGAAAAAAGTGACTTCTGACCATTTTTCACACTTATGACTGTTGTAGCATCCCCACAGTCATGAGAGGCCAGGCGAGGAGATGCGTGCTTCTGATGTGAGTGATATTGAGTTGGCCACGCCCAGCCAGTTACATGACCACCAAGCCACACCCACCAACTAAGCCACACCCACAGAACCGGTTATTTAAAAAAATTGAATCTCACCCCCCGATGGATACATGCATGCATATCTACATGCATGCATCATTACCAAAGTTTTACAGGTCTGACCAGAGATGCAAGGACAGAAGAGAGGGCGCATCAGGTTCTTCTAGAACTCAGCTGGTGCAACTTTTCTGACCCTCCACGATCGACTTTCGTTTCCCCAATTATCTCCTCCACAAGGCTGAAGAGGTGGAAGGAATTTTGCCCCTGGCTCCTCCCCCGCCCCAAATTGGGTCACCCATAAAAACTCACAAAAGGAAAAGCAGAGGAAAATTTAAGAGCTGCTGATGTCTGACCCAGCAATTTGGCATCCACATCTGGTTCAGGTTCACCACGGACTGGTCCCTTTGCGGCATTCAGGGCCTCCTCGTTCTCAGCTACCAGGAAGTCCACCGGCTCTTCTTTGAATGGACTCTGAAACAGGAAACAGAACATCTATGGAGATCCTCAGTCATCCAAGGTCGTGGTTGTCCCAAAGGTGCTTTTTTTTCAAGAGGCAACTAGACCAGTGGTCCCAACCTTTTTCGTACCACGGACCGGTACCGGCATCACAAAATGATCCACGGACCGGTACCAGCATCAGCACGCACGACCAAGGCAAGGCGAGCCGAGCGACCGGCCAGCCAGCCGTCCCCCGCTTCTCCCCGCCACCTTCAACTCCTCCTTTGTACCTTCTCGCGGTCAACGGGCTTTTCGGGCTCTTTCTTAATCTCCTCCTGAGTAACGCGAGACTCCACCGCCATCGGAACGGTTCTTCGTTCGAAGCCGCCCCCCCCCCTTCTTCGACGAAACTAAGGCGCGAGGATTCCTTCAGCACCCAAATGCCGCTTTCCATCCAACCGACGACCGACAAGCTCACCCGGAAGCACTTTCTCAAGTGCTGTCAAAACAAGATGGCGGCGCCCAAGCAAAGTAGGCGGCCCGGTACAAAATGATCCACGGATCGGTACAGGTCCAGGGCCCGGTGGTTGGGGACCCCTGAACTAGACTTTCTGGTGTTTTGTTTCCTTTGAAGACATTTCACTTCTCATCCAAGAAGCTTCTTCAACTCTCAATTGGGTGGTGGGGAAGGGAAAGGATTTATACTCCTTGCAGGCAGCTGGTCATTTGCATTCTTTTAGAGAGCTGTTGAGGCCACTTGGTGGAGTATGAAAGGATTTACAAAGAAAAACTGCAGACTACAGGAACCATTTGCGCTTCAAGTTGGAGATGCAAACAACACAAACTCCTGCCCAACAGCCTGCACCTGCCTTCAACAAGCAAAGAAACCACAGGGCGGAAAACAACCTGCACAAATCTCAGCTTCATAACCGTCCATTCAGCAGTTCCATGGAGGCTCCACTCCCATTTGCACCACTCAGGTGACCCTGAGGACACAGACAAACCTCCAAGTGGCCTCAACGATTCTCTCAAAAGAATGCAAATGACCAGCTGTTTGCGAGGAGTATAAATCCTTCCATTCCCCACCATCCAGTCAGAGTTGAAGAAGCCTCTTGGGTGAGAAGAGAAACGTCTTCAAAGAAAAACTAGAAAATCCACTTCCCTCCTGAAAAACACCTTTGTAGCAGGAAACAGTGGTACGATGGGAGAGGGTAACATGGTTTCTGATTTTTCAAGGAAAAAAGGAGATCACAGCAGCTTTTAAAAAAAAAAATTAGGCTCTTTGAAAGTCAATTAGCTGTCTAATTATAAGGATGAGATTGCCAAGTCCCTTCTACCAGTGCCAGGATATATTTGGGACAAAGTGCAGCAATATTACTGCATTAACACCCCTTTTATTTATTTGATACAGTTTATTTCATTTTATTTATTTATGATACAGGTCTACCGAGGAATTATTGAGTCTGTCATCTGCACCTCTATAACGGTCTGGTTTGGTTCTGCAACCCAACATGACAGACACAGACTCCAGAGAGTAATTAGGACTGCAGAAAAAAAAAATTACTTCCAACCTGCCTTCCATCAAGGGCGTGTATACTGCATGAGTCAAAAAGAGGGCTGTGAAAATATTGATAGACCCCCCACATCCTGGACATAAACTGTTTCAACTCCTACCCCAAAAATGACGTTATAGAGCACTGCGTATCAGAACAACTAGACACAAGGACAATTTTTTCCCCAAACACCATCACTCTGCTAAATAAATAATTCCCTCAACACTGTCCAACTATTTAGAAAGTCTCCACTACTATTATTATTAACTTTCTCATCACTCCTTATCACCCATCCCCTCCCACTTATGACTGTATGACTAACTTTGTCGCTTGTATCCTTACGATTTATATTGACTGTTTCCTAGTATGATTTGATTGCCTATTGTACCCTATGACTATTATTAAGTGCTGCACCTGATGATTCTTGACTCTTGACGAATGTATCTTGTCTTTTCGTGTATACAGAGAGCATTTGCACCAAAGACAAATTCCTTGGGTGTCCAATCATACTTGGTCAACAAAGAATTCTATTCTATTTAAAAGTCTTCTATAGTAGCCCACCTTACGCACCGTAATCCTGGGTGGCTTACAAAACATCCTCCGCTGAATTTTTGCCAATTCAACATGTGATGGTTAGCTGCTGGGCTGCCCTGCTCACTCACACACTGTACACTGTGGTGTAGTGAGTTTAGTAATACTCCGCAGCAATTCCCTTCAGCAACCCCCCCCACCCCCAGAATTGTCCTAATTAAGTCCAGTCACGAGCAGACCAATGTTAGCCCCCCAGAGCAATGGTGTAAGAGTCTGCAAAGCACTTGAAAGTCCCTCAAACAGAATAAATCCACCAAGCCAACTGAAATCCACGATCAGTCAAGCAAAGGACAGAGTTTCCAAGACAATCAAAGTCAAGGCAGGGTGTCCATCCAAAGCAGGGCAGGAATCACCACGACCGGAAAACACACAGCTAGGAAACAAACAAGTTGTTCCCAGCAACACTTCTCCCTGTCTGCAGTGCTAAATAGCCAGCTCCTGGTGCATCCATATCAAGAAGAGTAGTCTAGCTCAGTGGTCCCCAACCACCGGGCCCCGGACCGGTACCGGTCCATGGATCATTTTGTACCGGGCCGCCTATTTTGCTCGGGCGCCGCCATCTTGTTTTGACGGCACTTGAGAAAGTGCTTCCGGGTGAGCTTGTTGGTCGTCGGTTGGATGGAAAGCGGCGTTTGGGTGCTGAAGAAATCCTCGCGCCTTAGTGTCGTTGAAGGGGGGGGGCGGCTTCGAACGAAGAGCCGTCCCGATGGCGGTGGAGTCTCGCGTTACTCCGGAGGAGATTAAGAAAGAGCCCGAAAAGCCCATCGACCGCGAGAAGGTACAAAGGAGGAGTTGAAGGTGGCGGGGAGAAGCGGGGGACGGCTGGCTGGCCGGTCGCTCGGCTCGCCTTGCCTTGGTCGTGTGTGCTGATGCCGGTACCGGTCCGTGGATCAGTCCGTGGATTGTACCGGTCCGTGGTACAAAAAAGGTTGGGGACCACTGGTCTAGCTGACTTTCTCTGTTCCTGCCTTTTTTCTGCCCTACGTGTTCTTGGATCAGGTGTAGAAGGCAGTTCCTCCTCCTCTTCTCTGACCATCATAAGGATCATTAAACTAATCAAGTTTAACCAGGAGGCTGATTAAATTAAATTAATTTAAGGAGCAGAGCAACCTGGGATTAAGGAGACACTTCCTCACAGTGAAGACAATTAGCCAGTGGAACAGCTTTGCCTGCAGAAGTTGTGGCTGCTTCAACACTGGAGGTTTTGAAGATGAGGCTGGACAGTCCCCTTGTCTCAAATGGTATAGGACAGGGGCGTCAAACTCAATATCATTGAGGGCCACATCAGAGTTGTGTTTGACCTTGGGGGGAGCTGGGCGTGGGCATGGCCAGGCTGGGCGTGGCCAACTTGATGTCACTCATGTCGGGGGGCACCTGTGATGGTGGCCTGAGCGCTCTGCCAGCAAAAACGGGCTCCCGAGCTCCGTTTTCGGCTGCGATGGCGTATTGCAACCCTCCGCCAGCGAAAACGGACCTCGGGAGGGCCGTACACAGCCCTCCTGGGCTCCATTTTTGCTGGCAGAGGCACTGTGGGTCAGTCCTTTGCTGTTTCCAGAGTGATCCCACGGACCAGATCTAAGCACCCCGCCCCTCGGGCCTTGAGTTTGACACCCTGGTATACGATCTCCTGCATGGACTAGAAGACCTCCAAGGTCCCTTCCAGCTCTATTCCGATTGATTGATTGATTGATTGATTGATTGATTGAAGTCTGCAACTGCGTGCTTTCTCTAGCTGGAGCCTCAGACAAGCCCCTTCCGGAGGAGGGCTGCTCAGAGCCATCAATTAACTCGGCTCCTGAAGAACAGGTTCATCCTCCAGCTCAGCTGAAATCTTAAAATGGGTATCTGGGAAATCGTCCAAGGGAAGACACCACAGATCCTCTGGCTCACTAATTTACAGCTAGTCCTCGATTCACAAGCATTCGTTTAATGGCTGCTCAAAACTACAATGGTGTTACAAGTGGTTAGAAGAAATTTGTGGAATGAAAATAGAACATAGACCAGAGTTCTTTCTGCTAGGGATTAATACAAAGGAAATATGATAAAGAAAACATATATTTAATAATTCATATAATCACTGCAGCAAGATTGGCGTACACACAGAATTGGAAAAGTAAAGATACCCCAAATGAATTTGAAATATTGAAGAAAATTATGACGTGCGCAAAAATGGATAAACTAACAAAGGAACTAAAAAAATAAAGAGGATTTGGATTATTATAAAATATGGGACAAATTTTATGGTTGGCTAGAGATGAGGAAGATTCAGGAGAATAAGGAATGATTATATGTATATTTAATGTATATGGAATGAAATTATGTATTATTATTATTATTGGATTTAGCAATGACAAAGATTGATGTTAGGAATGACTGTACCAGGTTCAACATTTTTAATGTATTTTGTGTTTGTGTGTGTTCGTTTAATAAAGAAAAACTTTTTAAAAATTAAAAAAAAACAACTACAAGTGTTAGAAACAGTGACCTCCAATTGGTTCTTACACCTACAACAGCTGCAGTTCTATTGGTCATGTGATCAAAATCTGGGCGTTTGGCGACCACCGTTTTATTTGTGATGGTCCCAGGGTCATGTGATTGCCATTTGCAACTTTCCTAGGGGGGGATTCTGGCTAGGAAAGTCAATGAGGGAAGTCGGATTCACTGACCGATCGTAAGTCACTTAACGGCCGTGGCAAAGATGGCCATAAAATTGTGCTCAAGTCACATAATTGACTGCACTGATTAACAACGGATGTTCTGGTCCCGATTTTGGATGTAAATTGAGAACTACCTGTGCTGTAAGAATTCAGCCTCCACAGTTCAAAAGTTTGGGCCTTAGGATGATATGTAACTAATGACTTAACAACTTTTCTTGCCACACTTGTTAAATGAATCACTGCAGTTGTTAAATTAGCAACACGGTGAAGTGAATCTGGCTTCCCCATTGACTTTGCTTGTCAAAAGGTCGCACAAAGTGATCACATGACCTCAGGACACTGCAACCGTCATGTGACCATGGGGATGTGTCATGCCCCTGTCGGAGTCTGAATCTGAGGAGGAAGACAAACAGCTGACAGGGAGTGGGAGTGTGGTTCCGTTGGCTGTGAAGGAGGCTGGGGAAGGGCAAAGTCCGGCTGGGCAGAGCAGGGAAGAAGTAGAACAAGGGAGAGGGGGTTCAGCGGAAGACCCAGGCCCACCCCCTCTTCATCCTAGGGCACGCAGGGAGGAACAGAGAAGGGAACAACGTGGGTTGTGTGGCTTATGGGGGAGGAAAGGGCCCTGATTCCCTTCATTAGCTGCAGCTGGGAACAGTGTATAAAAAAGGCAAGCTGCGTACGGCAGGCTGCTGGGAGCAAATGTGACTTTATCCTGTGTTGTAGTGGTTTATCTGTGTTCCTGGCATCTTCCCAACTGTGTGAGTTTTGCCGTGCTTTCAAGTCTGAAATTCTTGCTCCTGTCCTACCAAACTAATTACTTCAGTTTGGCTTGTTTGGAATTTAAGTTACAGTTTGTGTTTCCCCTGTTTTGGACTTAATATTCTACAGTCAAAGGCTGTTCTTGGGAGAGTTTTTCTCCTGCCAGAAGCTAACCTGGACATTGTGGGCAAAGTTGGAGATAATAAAGGGACTCTTCTTGATTATCTGACTGTGTTGCCTTTAGCCATGCCCCGGGTCATCACAGGATGCTGCAAGAGCCATAAGTATGAAAAATGACTCATCAAGAAGTCAGAAGTAACTTTTTTCAGTGCTACTCTTTCCTCATAAATTAGTGAACTTGAACCATTCTTGAAATAGTTTTACATATAATATTATTCAAAATATTATGGAATTGAGCAGGCTGTAACTAATTATCGACATACTGATGAGAGTACAAAGAGAGAGATTGCAGCCATGTTCTTAATTAGAATAATCTTCTAAAAATAACACCTCAAATTATTCAATGCTCTCAGGTTTCAATTAATAACTGAAGGTGATTCAGCACTGCGTGACCAGCACTGCGTGAGGATCTGGATAGTAAAACCCACCTGAGATATCCTGGTCTTGGCCTCCTGTTGACTCATCAGGAAGTCCTCCACCAGGGCCACCGCCTGGGAACAGGACTCCGGCCTCCTGGCTTGGATCCAACTCCGGAGCTCCGGTGGGAGGCTGGCCAGGAACTGCTCCAGGATCAGCAGCTCCAGGATCTGCTCCTTGGTGCGTCTCTCCGGCTTCAGCCACTGGCGGCAAAGCTCCCGGAGTTGGCTGTGGATCCTCCGGGGATCCTCTACCACTTGGCAGCAGAACTGCCGAAAATGCTGCCGCTGCCTCTCCGTTCTCAGGGCTTCCGCCCGCAAGATGGCGGCCTTCACCTTCTCATAGTTCTCCTGCTCTCTGGCTTCCAGGCCTCGGAAGGCCTCTTCCGCTTCTCCGCTCAGGGCTGGCAGGAGATGGGCCGCCCACTGGTCCCGAGGCCATCGGCAAGCT
>NW_020716939.1:168074-182508 GCF_900518725.1 Notechis scutatus | reverse complement strand
GGGGTCCCCAAACTTGGCAACTTTAAGACTTGTGGACTTCAACTTCTAGTCTAGTCTAATCTCTTCTTAAAAACTTCCAGTGTTAGAACATCCACAACTCTGGAAGCAAGTCATTCCAATGATTAGTTGTTCTAACTGTCAGGAAATGTCTCCTTAGTTCTAGGTTGCTTCTCGCCTTGATTCGTTTCCATCCATGGCTTCTTGTCCTGCCCTCAGGGGGCTTTGGAGAATAGCTTGACTCCCTCTTCTTTGGGGCAGCCCCTGAGATATTGGAAGACTGCTATCCTGTCACTCAATTCACTAAGAAGAGGGGGTCAAGCTCAACTTATTTTCCAAAGCACCAGAAGACAAGACAAGAAACAATGGATGGAAGCTAATCAAGGAGAGATGCAACCTAGAATTAAGAAGAAACAGTGAGAACGATTAATCCAGGGGTCTTCAAACTTGACAGCTTTAAGACTTGTGGACTTCACTCCCAGAATTCTTCCTCCAGTCATGTTAGCTCAGGAATTCTGGGAGTTGAAGTCCACAAATCTTAAACTTGCCAAGTTTGAAGACCCTTGAATTAATCAGTGGAACGGTTTCCTTTAAGAAGTTGTGGTTGCTCCATCACTGGAGGTTTTTAAGAAAAGACCGGACAGCCACCTGTCTGAAATGGTAGGGTTTCCAACTGTTCTACTCTACTCTATTGTTCCATTCCATTCTATTCTTCTAAACACACTAAGAAGCCACGAAAAAGAGGGAGTTGATTTATTTTCTAAAAGCACCATCAAGGAAACATGTTAGGTTTTAGTGCAGTTCAGAATCTGAATTAATCCAATGAAACTCGGAACATGAGGCAATGGATAATCAGCTTTATCATTGATCAAGGTTAAAATTGGGTGTTTTTAATCTGCCTTAAACAGAGCAGGCAGAGAGAGAGAAAAAGAAAGGCCATGCACTAACTAAAACTTTTTTTTCCTTTTTATAGTCTACACATAGTCCATGCACAACCCATCATTGTGTTAGAAACATAATTTCTTATCCATTAGTGAAGAAGAACTAAAGAGCCTCTTGATGCGGGTGAAGAAGAAGAGTGCAAAAGGTGGCTTAAAATTCAACATTAAGAAAACCAAGATCATGGCCTCTGGCCCTCTCAATTCCTGGCAAATAGATGAGGGGGGGAATTGAAGTAGTGACAGATTTTATTTTCCTGGGCTCCAAGATCATCGCAGATGGGGACTGCAGCCAAGAAATTAAAAGAAGCTTGCTCCTGGGGGAGGAAAGCTATGGCAAATCTAGACAGCATACTAAAAAGCAGAGACATCACCCTGCCAACAAAAGTGCGTATAGTCAAGGCTATGGTTTTCCCAGTTGCAATGTATGGCTGTGAAAGTTGGACCATGAGAAAGGCTGAGCGCTGAAGAATGGAGGCCTTTGAACTATGGTGCTGGAGAAGACTCCTGCGAGTCCCTTGAGCTGCAAGGCGATCAAACCAGTCAGTCCTAGAAGAGTCAACCCTGACTGCTCTTTCGAAGGCCAGATCCTGAAGATGAAACTCAAAGACTTTGGCCACTTAATGAGAAGGAAGGACTCACTGGAGAAGAGCCTCATGCTGGGAACGATTGAGGGCAAAAGAAGAAGGGGACGGCACAGAATGAGGTGACTGTCACTGAAGCAGTTGGCGTGAGCTTAAATGGACTCCAGAAGATGGTAGAAGACAGGAAGGCCTGGAGGAGTGTTGTCCATGGGGTCACAATGGGTCTGACACGACTTTGCAGCTAACAACAACAAAAGTTCATGCAAACTTCATAATTTTCCCAGAGCTCGGGAACAATGGGGCTCAGGAGGAAAGAAAAATAATACACATTTTCCAGAACTTGCTAGGTTGTTATCTTCACATTAGATACTTGCAGCAGAGACAGAATTCACATTTTAACATGACAGCAAGGCTATTTAGTTAAGCTTGGCAATTAGCACGGAGGCCTTCCTTATCTATGCAGATAAGAGCATTGGGTTACGATGGAGCTCAGTTCAGCGGGAATAACAAAAGCTGAGTTATACACTCTGTGTATGCTCTAATCATTTCATGCCTCCCCTTTTAAGGCAATAGGGTGCTTCCTATTGCTGAAACAATGATGACTTGCTTGGGTCCAAGTAAGTACTTTGGCAGGCTTGTCCTGTCTTCCCGAAGCTACAGAAATTGTGCCAGTAACAATTGATCTTATTACTGGAAGGTAATATGTTGTTGTTGTTGTTAGTTGTCGGACCCATCGCGACCCCATGGACAATGTTCCTCCAGGCCTTCCTGTCCTCTACCATCTTCTGGAGTCCATTTAAGCTCAGGTCGACTGCTTTAGTGACTCCATCCAGCCACCTCATTCTCTGCCGTCCCCTTCTTCTTCTTTGGCCCTCAATCGTTCCCAGCATTGGGCTCTTCTCCAGTGAGTCCTTCCTTCTCATTAAGTGGCCAAAGTCCTGTATTTGAGTGTTTCATCTTCAGGATCTGGCCTTCTAAAGAGCAGTCAGGGTTGATCTCCTCTAGGACTGACCGGTTTGATCGCCTTTGCAGTCCAAGGGACTCGCAGGAGTCTTCTCCAGCACCATAGTTCAAAGGCCTCCATTCTTTGGCGCTCAGCCTTCCTTACGCTCCAGTTTTCCCAGCCGACTGGGAAAACCATAGCCTTGACTAGATGCCCTTTTGTTGGCAGGGTGATGTCTCTACAAGCATCAAAACCAACAATCGCTAGACACCAAAACAGTTTTTTTCCCGAATAATTCCTTCAACCCTAGCAAACTATTTACTAAGTCAGCATTACTATTACTATTAATCTTCTCCTCACTCCTTATCACCCATCCCCTCCCACTTGTGACTGTATGACTGTAACCTTGTTGCTATCCTAACAATTTTTATTGACCGTTTCCTAGTATGATTTGTTTGCTTATTGTACCCTATGACTTTTTTTAAAGTGTTGTAACTTATCATTCTTGACTCTTGACGAATGTATCTTTTCTTTTTATGTACACCGAGAGCATTTGCACCAAGACAAGTTCCTTGTCTGTCCAGTCACACTTGCCCAATCAATAAAAAGAATTCTAATTGTAATTCGGTTCGGTTTCTGCTCATTTTTTTCAAGCTACGATAGAGAGGTACGAAAGAGTTAAAACCACGGAGTTTTGGTTTCCTAGACCTGCCCGCAACGCTATTTATTTTTTATTTCTTTCTGCTCCTCCTGATCTTCATAAGGAAATTGGCTTTTTTTTCTTTCGGTCGGTGAGTTCCAGGGAGCCGGGGGAGTGGGAAGCCTCGCTCGGGACGTCCTGCAAAAAGCGAAGGCTGGGTCCGCTTGCTGCTGTCTCCTGTCTAAAGGGCAGGGGAGCGAGAGAGAGAGAGATCCTTTCCCCTGGCCCCGTTGCGGGTCAGGTAGACCTCTTCTATCCAAGGAGGCTTTCTTCGTCGCCATATGGTCAAACGGGCAGGAAAAGATTTTTTACCCTCTGCGAAGCGATGCGCATTGTGAAGGTAATCTATTCCAGGCTAATGGAATGAAGAAGGGTTGCGGGATTTGGGTTTGGATAGTCTAGACCAGGGGTGTCCAACCTTGGCAACTTTAAGACTTGTGGACTTCAACTCCCAGAATTCCCGAGCTAACATGACGGGAGGAGGAATTCTGGGAGTTTGAAGTTCACACAAGTCTTATTAAACTTGCCAAGTTTGAAGAGCCGTGATTTAAAACTCCAACGGAGGCTGGCGATTTGAACAGATTTTAACACAGTTGGAAAAGGGACCTTGTTAGGTCATCTAGTCCAACCCCGCTCCCCTGCCCAATTCCGGGTGTTGAAGCCCGCCTAGGCTTAAAGTTGCCAAGGTTGGAGACCCCTGGGCTAGAGAAAAGAAAGGCTGGGAAAGGACATGATAGCAATATTCCACTATTTAAGGGGCTGCCACTAAGAAGAGGGAGGGGGGTCAATTTATTCTCCAAAGCACCAGAACGCAAGACAAGAAAACAATGGATGGTCACTAATCAAGGAGAGAAAAGCAACCTGGAATTCAGGAGAAACTTTCTGACAGTGAGAACAATTAACCAAGGGAACAACTTTGCCTTCAGAAGTTGTGGGAGCTTCATCGCTGGAGGTTTTGAAGAAGAGACTGGAGAGTCCTTATCTGAAATAGTAGAGGGTCTCCTTACTTGGGCAGGAGGCTGGACTAGAAAAACCTCCAAGATCCCTTCCACTTCTAATTAATTTTAATTCTAATAATCCCAATTCTAATTTTGCTGTGACCAACACACTGGTGCTGTTTCGATGCTTGCCATTTTTGCTATCTGATTTATTTTTAACAATACGGTGGGCATTGATTTATTTATTTCAGTGTGCTCCAGCATTTATTTATTTACTAGATAACCCGTGACCGTGATTGCCATTTTTGATGTCTGATTTATTTTTAACAATACGGTGGGCATTGATTTATTAATTTCAGTGTGCTCCAGCATTTATTTATTTGCTAGACAACTCGTGACCGTTATTGTTTAGAGATATTATTCAGAGATGATTAGGGGACTGGAGGCTAAAACATATGAAGAACGGTTGCAGGGACTGGTTACGTCTAGTCTAATGAAAAGAAGGACTAGGGGAGACAGGATAGCAGTCTTCCAATATCTCAGAGGCTGCCAGAAAGAAGAGGGAGTATTCTTCAAAGCCCCCTGAGGGCAGGACAAATTTCCTGACAGAACAATTAATCAGTGGAACAACTTGCCTTCAGGAGTTGTAAATGCTCCAACACTGAACGTTTTCAAAAAGATGGTGGATAACCATTTGTCTGAAGTGGTGTAGAGTTTCCTGCCTAGGCAGGAGGTTGGACTAGAAGACCTCCAAGGTCCCTTCCAACTCTGTTATTTTATTCTATTCTGATATTTCCTCAGTTGCCTTCAGTGATGACAGAGCTTCTGAGGTACTGCCTTCGCTGGAAAACCTCTTTAAAATTCAGGGAGAGATTTCCCTTGGAAGTTGACCATGTTGAAATGGTGTAGAAAGTGAAGTCATAAGCCTGTCGCAGTCACATGATGGCTCGCTTAACAACTACGTTGCTTAGTGATGATGGAGGTGTCGATCCCAATTATCGTTAAGTAAAAACTACCTGTACCAGGAAAAAGGAGCATGGGAGCCTCCAAGTGTTGTAGAGTGACACTTCCTTCCCCGTTATCTCTGACCATTGGTTATAGTAGTAGGAAATAATGGGACCAAAGAAGATAAGATAATCCTTCTCTTTTCTCCACAGGATTCCTCCATGACTAGATGTGACATCTGTTCGGAGATTTTTGGAATGTGCTGCAGTTTGTCCTATGTACTGTATGAATTGCACCATCAACGTAAGAGTAATTGCCTTCTTCAAACCGGCCCCTTCAGCTCAATTGGGAGACAAGTGGATTTCTCTTGCTGGGCTGCCAGAACAGTCTGAACCTAGAGCAAAGATTGATTGGTCGCTTGTCACTAACGACCCAGTGTCTCTTTTATTCTTTTTATATTGGATTTTTGAAATTGTTTGCAAGCCACCCTCAGTCGCTAAAAGTGAGCAGGCGGCCTTCAAAATTCTCTAAATAAATAAAAGATTTCTGGCAAGGAAGGGAAGTTGCATTCAAACAGAGGCTGTGTGCTGGATGCAAAGATGAAACAATTAGACCCGTTGGTGGATCTGAATTTGGATAAAGGCCCTGATGAGACTTTTATTCCCGGAGAGCTTCCGGGCTGCCTTGCATCAAAACAGATCAAACGAGATCCTGAAGGAGAACAAGCCAAGGATTGGGAAAGCCCGGGGCAGGAATCTTTAAAGGTAAGGCGTCTCTCTCTCTCTCATTCAATTGGGAGGCAGAGGAATTCTGACCCCTGGGACGATGCCAAGATCTTCCTGATCTCCTTCGAGCAAGTGGCTGAAGCTTGCCGGTGGCCTAAAGCCGAATGGATGGCCCGGCTTTTGCCGGCACTGACCGGACCAGCCAGAGAGGCCTTTAATGGCCTAGAAACCGTAGACCAAGAGGATTATGGGAAAGTCAAGGCTGCCATCTTGCGAGGGGCAGCTTTCAAAATGGAGGCCCAGCGCCAGCACTTTCGCCAGTTCCGCTACCAGGAGGTTGAAGATCCGCGGAGGGTTTACGGTGACCTCCGGGAGCTTTGCTATCGGTGGCTGAAGCCAGAGAAACACACCAAGGAGGAGATTCTGGAGTTGCTGATCCTGGAGCAGTTCCTGGCTATCCTGCCCCCGGAGATCCAAAGCTGGATCCGTGAATGTGACCCAGAGAATTGGGTCCAGACTACAGACCTGATGGAGGATTTCCTGATGAGCCAACAGGAGGCAGAGATGTGGAAACAACAGGTGAGGTTTGGGGGTATTGGAAGTGGATAAGTTCATCAGCCCTTTATAAAACTCGTAAAATAATAGCAATAGACCTTAGACCAGAGGTGGGATTCTACCTGGTCGGACCAGTTCTATAGAACTGCACAATTCTGTGCAGTTTGGAGAACCAGCAAATCGTGCCACTGGCTGGCCCCGCCCCTCCCACTCAGTCCTTACCTGACATGCGCACCATCCAACTTGCCTGCGTTGTGCCTTCCCCTAATTTTTAGTAAGTTGTTATTTCACCTTTTTTCCCCCCCTGACCATCCACTGTTCCGACGATCAGCTGTGCCGGGAGATTTAGATTAGCTAGAAAGCAGGAAATTGTTGGATTTCTTGCTTTCTAGCTAGTCTAAAAGAAGAGCTGAACCTTCTTTAGGATTGAAGCTTCTATTTTTCAGTGCTGACTCAGGTAGCAGATTGCAGAAAGATAGATCTCTGAGTGAATCTGTGATTCTGTGAGCAACTCAATCTGCCTGCCTGCTTTGCCTGATTTTGGGTAAAAGTTGCTCTTTTTTTTTTATAAAAAAAAATTCAGTATTTATATAAATATTTACAATATTTACATACAAGCCACGACCAGCCAGTCACATGACCACCAAGCCACGCCCGGTCAGTAAACTACACCCAGCCATTCACATGACAACCAAGCTACACCCACAAATGAGGCCACTCCCACAGAACCGGTTGTTAAGACATTTGAATCCCACCCCTGCCATAGACTTATATACCGCTTCAAGGTGCTTTACAGCCCTCTCTAAGCAGTTTACAGAGTTATCATCTTTCCCCCAACAATCTGGGTCCTCATTTTACTGACCTTGCAAGGATGAAAGGCCGAGTCAAAACCTTGTATGTTACATTTCTATTATATTCCTCCTTTCAAGAGCTCCGTGAAAGATGACGGAGAGGCTGCGAGAGGTCATGGAAGGAATGTTACAAAAGAACAGCTATTACAAGTAAGCCCTCGACTTACCGCAGCTCATTTAGTGACCGTTTGAAGTTACACTGACCATCTTTCACATGGCCATTGCAGCATTCCCACGGTCACGTGATCCAAATGGAGACGCTTGGCAACTTGATTCATATTTATGACAGTTGAAGTGTCCCGGAGCCACGGGATCACTTTTTGCGACCTTCTGACCAAGTCAGTGAGGAAGCCAGATTCATTTAACAACCTTGTTACTAACTTAACAAGTGTCAGCGTTCCAGCAACCTTCCTTTCCGACCAATAACTCCGAGACAGACATCTCTCAAAGCTACCTTTGTTTGGATAGTAAACTGGCACATCTGTGGAATCCCGAATCTGAAAGTTTTTGGGCTTCCTTGCAATATTCAAAACTACAAATCCATCCCCCGTCCCTTGGCTGTCATCCTGTCACATGGCCCAATCATGATCTGTCCTAAAGTAAGAGCCTTATTTCATTCTGCGCCATACTCAATGACCTTGAACTAGCAAAATATTTTATTTTGTCTACTTAGAGATACTCAATTGAATCCCCCCCGCCTTCCCACTTTCTCAGGCTTGTGGCAGTGTGGAAGCGTCGAATCTCAATATGGCTTCCAAAGCTGACACAGTGATTCACAACAACCGTGGCAAGAAAGGCCATAAAATGGGGCAAAACTCACTTAACACATGTCTTGCTTAACCAACAGAAATTTTTGGCTCAATTGGGGTCGTAAGTTGAGGACTACCTGTACATTCTTATTTATGTTAATTTTGGAGAGCGCCCATCTCACAGAGCGACTCTGTTAGATAAGAATGATAAGACCTGAGTTCAAATCCTCACCCGGACATGAAAAGTGCCAGGTAACTTTTTCCTGATCTATTTTTCCCCTCAGTGAAACATATGTCCAATGTTCTGTCTCACCTGTAGCCACAAGGTGAGAGTCCAAATGTCCCAAAGGAATAAACACGAACAGACAGTATCAGGAAACAACAGAGTTAACTTTCCTCTGTAGTCGTCGTTGGCAGCTTTCCCAGAAACTGTCTTCAAACTCAGATAAGAAGCCACACAATAAATCAGAGCCAAAAGGTAAACAGAAGGCTTCTCCCAAACTGCGAACGTAATTAACGAAGTTTGACCCGAACAAGGATCGTTAGCTAACACGCCTCCTTATATTCCTTGAAGGGGCGTGTCAGTCTTTCTAATTAGTCTCTGATTTGACGTTTCCTTTCAATATGTGCTTGACGTCTCAGCCTACGTCTAGTCCTTGCATCAACCCAACATTCGTCAGTTTGATCATCACTCAAAGACTCTGGCACATTCTGTGGATCAGCTGCTGACACCTGAGGCATAATGGATGTGGAAGGTTCTGGAGAGGAGGATGATTCCGACACTTCCTCATCCTCCTGGCTCACGTCTGCATCTCCCATTAAAGCAGGCTCAAATTCCAATGCCAAACCCTCCTCATCACTCGAACCTGTGTCTTCTGACACATCAGACTCAAAGCTCACAGCAGGCTCAAGCCTCCCAGTCACAACACCTCACAGGATTGTTGGGAGATTAAAAATGGCGATTAGAGCATTCTGTGTAAAGGCCTACTGTGAGATTTCCGTGGCAGCGAAAATAAAAGCATTTTAAGCCAGTTGCAGAACATGCAAAACCTGGGTGAAATAATTATAGTTTTTGTAAAACAGTCCTCCAAACCAACTGGGATTTTTCTTGTCTGTTTCAGGTGCCGGTATCTTCCCAAGATAGGGTTGGAGATGCATGCAATCCTGTAAAGGAACTGCTATTTGTGGAGAACAAAGAGCACATTCTTGGGGATTGGAGATCAGCACATCCAGGTTGGTGGATTTAGCACCATTGACTTGATCTCTGATGCAAGGAAAACAATTAGCGTGCCAGATCCTAACCTTTCAAACTCTTAGGTAGGAATGTCTATGGAGATTCTCAGTCATCCAGGTCATAGTTGTCCCAAAGGTGCTTTTTCAAGAGGCAACTGGACTTTCTGGTTTTTCAAAGAAAAACAATTGCCTCTTAGAAAAGCAGTTTTGGTCTTGCGCAAGATGAAGTTGTTTGGGTATATTATTTAACGTGCTCATTACATGTCCTCCAGAGCAGTGATCCCCAACCTTTTTTATGCCGCGGCCCGGTACCGGCATCAACTGGGCGCCGCCATCTTTTTTTGATGAAAAAGTGCTTCCGGTGAGCTTTCTACCCGGAAAAGCTCACCGGAAGCACTTTTTTATCAAAAAAAGATGGCGGCGCCCAGCAACCAGCGGCCCGGTAAGACTTGTTCCGCGGACCGGTACCGGTCCGCGGACCGATGGTTGGGGACCCCTGCTCCAGAGAATGAACATGGGAACTCATGAGTGGGTTTGTGTGTAAGGACTACATTACAATTTAGCACTGATTGATTCTTCATTATGGTTCATAAGACCAAGCAACACGTTGTGTGCAACACACTATCAACTCCCAGCAGCAAAATATATGCCGTCCTTGACAAACAAATCAAGCCAGATTTTATAATTTGTCACAGTGTAGGGGGCTAAAACAGGATTTGGCAACATTGACAATAACACCAGTGTTAGAACCTGCAAGGACTTACAATTACACTTTTTAAACATTTATCTCAGCATTTTGCAAATTGTGCAACTTTAAAACGGGTGGACATTTTCTGAAAACTGGAAGTAACTTGCAGTTTTGGGCAAAACTGGTGCAAAATGGGGTCATGTGACGGTAAGATTCTGCAAATGGCTGTAATGGCAGCTGTGTTTATCAAGCACCTGAAATGTAGTTCATAACTTTGTATGGTATGCAACCTGTTATAACTCAAGGCCTACCTGTACAGTTGTAATGAAAAGAATGGCTGCATTGTCAGCATATAAGAAAAGCAGACAAAAGCTAGAATTAGAGCCAGTATATTACCATAAATGAGTCTCGGGGGGGGGGGGGGGAACCTAGATTAGAGTCAGTTTATTGCCATAAATCTTAGGAAAAAAACTAGACTTAGAGCCAATTTATTGCCATAAATAAGTCTTGGTGAAAAAAACTAGAATTAAAGCCAGTTATTGTCATTAAGTCTTAGAAAAAAAAACTAGAATTAGCGCCAGTTTATTGCCATAAATAAATCTTAGGGGAAAAAGTTTAGTTTATTGTCATTGCACCTCGTACAACGAAATCAAACCCCATCTTCAGTGCACATCATGACCATGAAAATAAACACAAACACACATCCTTCACACTCCATACATTGAACTGAAAACCCGCAACACCACACCAACACTGCACTACACAAAAAAAACTAGAATTAGAGCCAATTAATTGCCATAAATAAGATTTTTTTTTAAAAAAAAACCCTAGAATTAGAACCAGTTTATTGGCATAAACGAGTCTTAGGGGAAAAAACTAGAATTAAATCCAGTTTATTATCATAAATAAGTTCTTGTACTACCGTCGATTTGATGGCACATAATAAATCAAAACCCCAATTCATGGTTGATGGTCCATGGTTAAGAGGAAGAAAACACATTAGCTTTACTTTAATAGACAATTAGCATACATTTATTATGTTAGGGTTTTGGAATTAACCCCTAGAAGAGTATTGCAGCAGTAGTCAAGCCAGGCAACCAAAGGAGAGCGGAAGGGCCCCAGAGTATACACACACTGAACACAAAACACTGTTTGTAGTTTAAATAGTTTTTAATCCAGTTAGAGTTTAAGCATTGTCATTCAGTCCAATAGTCATTCACTATATTTCCATCCAGTAAGACTCACTAGTATAGTCCAAGTTAAGAGTC
The DNA here is from genome assembly GCF_900518725.1 of Notechis scutatus. Next base: position 171,394 of record NW_020716939.1, on the reverse strand, counting down.
CTTGCAATATCTTTATCAGCCGATAAAGATATCTTCTCCTCCTCCGGTTTCACTCTCCAGAGAAACAAACGCTGGATATTCAGCAAACAGTAGCAAACAATAACAGTTCAGTCACAGGCACTCACAGTCAGTAATCACAGTTAGTCGCAGCAGGAAGCAGTTAATCGCAGCAGCACACAGTTACAGTAACAGACAGTAACTCACAGTTACAGTAACAGACAGTTACAGCCAGCTTTCCAGCTTCTAATGCTTCCTTATATTGTAACTTCTAACCGCACCCTTAATCGGCTAATTGCCTGCTGCATTGTGCTTAAAGTGATAAGCACTTAAACCATGATATCTAAGTTTTATATATTTATTCACCCAAACCATATTTGGTATCAATGTTATACCTAACAGCACATAATAAATCAAAACCCCAATTCATGGTTGATGGTCCATGGTTAAGAGGAAGAAAACACATTAGCTTTACTTTAATAGACAATTAGCATACATTTATTTTTAATCCAATGTTATAGGTTTTTCTTAAGACTTAGGTCATGTGAATGGTGCATCTTTTATTGTATTTTATTGCAGTCAGCCCTTTTGGGCATATTTCATGGAAAAGTTTAAGAAACCAATTTTGTCTTCTACAGATGATGAAAACAGCCCTTGTAACCATCCAGTAACTTTTCCACCACCTGAGGGACAAGATTTTGTAGAAACAGGACCAAATGAGGTTCGTAAACATCTGGCGGGAGGGGGGAGGCCTTGCGACCAGCTTTTTGTAACAGCGACAATCTTGGATAGGTAATCCTCGATTTACAACTGTCATTGAACCCACCATTATGATTTTAGGTCATTAAGGGGTTGTTATGTGACTGCACCTGATGATTTTATGATCTTTTTTTTGCCATGGTGGTTAAGCCAATGCAATGGTCATAAAACCAACACCGTAGTTATTAAGTGAACGCCACAGAGATTAAGTGAATGCTACAGTCATTAAGTCAACCCTTTAGTCCCGATGGGTGGTGGGTTTTTTTTGCCAGAAACTGGAAATAAAAGCCGGTTTCTGGCAAAAACATTATAAGTTGTGGTCAGATCATCATGAGGCAATTGCAAATAGCTATAAATGCGGCCTGATGGCCAAGTTCCGAAACTGTGATTACGTGACGGGGGAGAGGCTGCCCTTAGCAACTTTGAACCCAGGTCCTATCTATTTTGTGGTGTGTCATAACTTTGAATGGTTGCCAAGCAACCGATCGTAAGCTGAGGATTGTGTTATAAAAATAGATTAACTGACATTGGCTCTCATGTATTTTAACATAGAACAGTCAGTAAAGGAGTAACAATGCTCATATTTACTATATATTTTTTTCTGAATGTTACTGGGTAGAAATTTTGATTATGTGACCGCTAGGATGCCACAATGGTCATAACTGCAAGGACTTGTCATAAGTCACTGTTTTCAGTGGTTGTGTAACTTTGAACAGTCGCTAAACAAATGGTTGTGTCAGCCTTCCAGCAACCCTACATTCCGCCCAATAACTCCGAGACAGACATCTTCTCAAAGGTTCCTTTTATTTTGGATAGCAACTGGCACAAAATCCATCTCCTACACCCATTGTCACATCACATGGCCCAATCCATCTGTGCCAAGTTAAGACTTCCTCTCAGTTATGCACAACACCACCTGACCTTGAATCAGAAAAAGAATGTTATTATGTCTAACTAGATATACTCCAATAAATTCCCGCTTTCCCAGGCTCAAATGTGGCAGCGTGGGAGCATCGGATCTCAATATGGCTTCCAAATCTGACAGGTTGTATGTTGAGGACTACCCGTATAGAGAAGGATGATAGACTCCGTTCAGTACTAGACTAGAGTGTTTTCAATAGAAGCCAGATAACTGTCGGTCCAAAAGATTTAGAAGTTCCTGCACTGAGCAGGGGTTGGGCTAGGTGACCTTTGAGGTCATTTCCAACTCTAGAACTCTTCAGGAAGTACACACTTTGTATTCTGGTCCTTCTGCCCTGTTTTTTCTACTGGGATTGCCAGCTGAAGCAGCAAAAACAAAGTGGGTTTCTGGAGGTCAACTTGCAAACCTTACGGGGTTCAGTATTTTATGGCCAAATACAGGGAGCCAGTTTGGCCTAGTGGTTAAGAATCAGAACCAGAATAGAGTTGGAAGGGACCTTAGAGGTCTTCTAGTCCAGCCCAAGCAGGAGGCCCTAAACCATTTCAGACAAGTCCAGTCTCTTCTTAAAAACCTCCAGGGATGAAGCAGCCACAACTTCTGAAAGCAAAGCTGTTCCACAGGTTAATTGTCCTCACTGTGAGGAAGTTTCTCCTCAATTCCAGGTCCTGCCTTATGGTGCTTTAGAAAATAAATATTCATATGTTTTAGTCTCCAGGCCTTTAACTCATCTTAGTTGCTGTTCTTTGTTTGCACTTTTTCCCAAAATCTCAACATCTTTTTTTATAATGTGGTGACCAAAACTGGATGCAGTATTCCAGGTGTGGCCTTACTAAGGCTTTATAAAGCGGTACTAACACATCACATGGTTTTGATTCTATGCCTGTATTTATTCAACCAAGGGTTGTATTAGATGTTTTTGGCTGCTGCTGCCGCATGTTGCTGGCTCATATTTAAGTGATCGTCCACTAAGACTCCAAGGTCCCTCTCACAGCTATTGTTTTTGAGCTGGCTTTCGCCTAATCCCGTGATGGCGAACAGTATGTCATTTGTGCCGGCACGCGAGCTGCAGGCAGACTTACCTCACTGCGCATGAGTGCGCCTCACAGCTGATTTTCAACTGGTTTGAGGCCTTTTTTTGGCCTTCCAGAGGCTTTAGGAAGGCTTCTGCAGGCTTTTCAGGACGAAAACTAGGCCCGTTTCATCACTTCCTGTTTTTCCGGAAATACCGGAAGTGACGAAACTGGCCTAGTTTTCGGCCTCCAAAGTCTGCAGAAGCCTTCCTAAAACCTCTGGGAGGCGGAAAAAGGCCTCAAACTGGCTGAAAATCAGCTGTGAGGCGCAGTGCAGGTAAGGGGTTGGTGGGGGTGGGTGGGGATTGCGCGTGCATGCGTAGGGGGCGTGGGGGGGCATGCATTGCCTTCTGGGTACTTGCACGCATGCGCGAGCATGCAAGCGTGCGCACAATTTTTGCCACAGGAGCCCAAAAAGGTTAACCATCACGGGCCTAATCTGTACTTGTATCTTTGGTTTTTCCTGCCCAGGCTAGAAAACAGGAAACCATGAGTTCAAGTCTTGCCTTAGCCATGAAAGCCAGAGCTGGGTGATCTTGGGCCAGTCACACACTCTAAGCTCAACCCACCTA
>NW_020716939.1:124009-163074 GCF_900518725.1 Notechis scutatus | reverse complement strand
TCATTTTTTTCTCCTCTGCTTTAAATACCAGATTAGCAAATATTATAACAGTTCATGGAATAGGAAAAAAGATAATCTGAAGGTGATCAGGAACTAGAAGTAGATCACACGGGGCAAAGTTTGGTCTGTTCATACAAATGTTTAAACGTTTCAGACAATTCAAGAAGTAAAATTGATTCTTAATAGATCAATTTTCAATCTGTTCACACAGACAGTTAAATGTTTCAGGCAATTCAAGAAGTAAAATTGATTTTTAACAGAATCTCAGCAATGGCTTGAAGTTGTCTGAATCTGTTCTCTTTCAGCCTCAGTCTTTGTGATCTGTAAAATGGGATAATTAATTGGTTGCCATTGAGGGTATTTTGGGGCATCTCTGATCCCTCAATGGTAGATCTGCCTTTGTAGCTATATCGCAAGAGGTAACGGATTCCATACTTAATTTTGTGCCAGCCCAAATTATTATTCTCAGGATTTTGGTAAAAAGTCCTAAAATTGATCTCCAACAGCTGAAATGTGTTTTTACCTTGTCTAGAGTAGAGGCATGGATTGAAATTGCTTATGGCTAAATATATGGAATTACATCCATGCGGAGGGAAGCATTGAACGATTTACTTCAAGGTTTGGTCTTGGGCCTAGTACAAGTAGTCCTTGGCTTACCACAATTCGCTTAGTGGCCGTTCAAAGTTACAACAGCACTGAAAAAAGTGACTTATGACCACTTCTCATACTTATAACCATTGAGGCATCCCTCATGATTTATATTCGGATGCTTGACAGCTGGTTCACATTTATGACGGACACGATTCCTTTTTTGCAACCTTCTGACAAGCAAAGTCATGGGAAAGCCAGATTCACTTAACAACCGGGTGACTAATTCAACAACTGCAGCGATTTCCTTAACAAATGTGGCCCGAAAAGTCATAAAATTGCGGGCAAAACTCACTTAGCAACATAAATTTGAGGCTCAATTGTGGTCGTAAGTCGAGGACTACCTGTATAAGAAATCACATATTGACTACAGTTAATCCTTGACTTACAACAGTGGCTGTTGAAAGTTGTATTCTTCAACATTTTCATAAACAATTTAGATGAAGGGATAGTGTCAGGATTCCGGCAATCGCCCTAATTAAATCATGATTCTTGAGCCAAACTTCAAAAAACTTCAAAGAATTTATTAGAGGCGACATACTGACATTGCCTTGTATGAAGCCAACTCTGGTATACGTAATTTACAGTCCCCTTTGACCCTGTTTTCCCTGCCTCCTCCTAGCTGTCTCATAAACCAGATTCTCCAATTGAGCACGTGCACAGGCTGGATGTCCTCATTCACGTTCTCCAATTAAATATATTCGCAGTGTCAGGGTTCTGGCGGTTATTCCAGTTAAATCATGAGCCTCGAGCCACACTCCCAAAACTAAAGAGGATTTATTTGAAGCTACCATTCTACGTCTGGCACTAATCTGGGCATAACCAACTCTGAAATACGTAATTCACTGTCACTCTTGACTCTGCTTTTCCCCCACCCCCACCCCTCTGGGTGTATCATCCAATGAAAAACGTCCATAGCCAAGAGTCATCAATCATGCTCTCCAATTAGATTTTTTTTTTTTTTTGTGGCAGAAGCTTCAGTCATCTAATCAGTCTTTGAAGAAAATATGAATGGAATGTACTTTCGGTTCCACACTGCCGCCTGCTCATTGAAACTCCCCCCACCGTTTCCTTCTTTCTGTTGTCAGCTATAAAACGTGTATGCAAAATGTTTTATGGATTGACACGTGGGCAAAAGCTCTGGTAGTTTAGTTAGAATCTTTGAAAGATAAAGAGTTGGAATGTACTTTCGCTTCCAAACTGCTGCACTGCTCTTCCAGATTTCCTCCCCCCCCCCTTTTTAATGGCAAGTACTAAAACAGGCCTAGGAATGTTTTATGAGGGGAAATGCATCAAATTTGCAGACCTGACATCACGCAAGATGATAGGCTCAAGATCCAGAAGGATCTGAATCCTCCAACTCTAAGCTGGCCTTCTCTAAACCTATAACAACACACACGTAGTCCTCAACTTACAGCAGTTCATTTAATGTTCAAAGTCACAACGGCACTGAAAAAAAGGGATTTATGGTCCTCTTTCACACTTAACCAACCGTTGCGGTTATCCCCCACGGTCACATCATCAAAATTTCAGACACTTTGGCCACTGGTTCATATTTATGACGGTTGCAGTATTCCGGGGTCACGTGATCAGCTTTTGCGACCTTCTGAGAAGCAGAGTCAACGGGGAAGCCAGATTCGCTTAGCGACCGAGTTACTAACTTGACCATTGCAAGGATTCACTTGCCAACGGTGGCCAGAAAAGTGGTAAAATGGGGCAAAACTCGCTTAACAAACGTCTCGCTTGGCGACATCAATTTGGGGCTCCGTTGTCATAAGTCGAGGACTACCTGTACTGTTGCAGCAGTCACGTAATCATAATTTAGGCATTTGGCAACGGGCATCGTACATTTACAGCGGATCTGGGATCATATAATCGCCATTTGCGACCTTCCCAGCTGGTTTCTGACCAGGAAAATCAATGGGGGAAGCCAGAATCAGAATAACAAGAGTTGGAAGGGACCTTTGGAGGCAGGAAACCCTATACCATTTCACACAAATGGTTGTCCAATCTCTTCTTAAAAACTTCCAGTGTTGGAGCATTTACAGCTTCTGGAGGAGGCAAGTTATTCCACTGATCAATTGTTCTAACTATCTGGAAATTTCTCCTCAGTTCTAGGTTGCTTCTCTCCTTGGTTAGTTTCTGTCCTGCCCTCAGGTGCTTTGGGGAATAGCTTGACTCCCTCTTCTTTGTGGCAGCCCCTGAGATACTGGAACACTGCTATCCTGCCACCCCTAGTCTTTATTTTCATTAAACTTAAGACATACCCAATTCCCGCAATCGTTCTTCCTATGTTTTATCCTCCGTCCCCTAATCGTCTTTAGTGCTCTTCTCTGCACTCTGCAGCAAAAACAGGCCACTGTCTTACTTAGCAGTGGAAAATTTGAGCTCAGTTTTGGTTTTAAGTCGAATCGTAATCTTTTAAGTCTTAAGCGTGCAATACTCCTTTCTCCTTCTTATGTGAATTAAGGACCCGTCTCTCTGAGCTTCTTCTGCATATATATTCTGGTTGTTTTGGATTTAAAGTATGTTTTTTCCCTGACTGCCTCTCTTCTCAAAGTAATCTTTACTCTGTACAGGTTCTCTGATTTTCATATACGGCTAGTCCTCAACTTAGGATCCTTTCTCCCCAAGGTGCTTTTTCAAGAGCAACTGGACTTATTTGTTTTTCTTTGAAGACATTTCGCTTCTCATCCAAGAAGGTTCCTCAGCTCTGACTGGATGGCGGGGAAGGGAAGGATTTATATTCCTTGTAGAGAGCTGGTCATTTGCGTTCTTTTTAGAGAGTCGTTGAGGCCGCTTGGAGGTTTATCTGGGTCCTAAAGTCACCGTGGGGGAGGGATAGCACATCAACCATCTCCAGTCTACAACGTAGTCCTTTCGGCCGTTCCAAGGAGGCTCCACACCCATTTGCGCCACTCAGGAGACCCTGGGGACACAGATAAACCTCCAAGTGGCCTCAGCAACTCTCTAAAAAGAATCCAAATGACCAGCTGTCTGTAAAGGAATATAAATTCCTTCCCTTCCCCACCATCCAGTCAGAGCTGAAGAAGCTTCTTGGATGAGAAGCAAAACATCTTCAAAGAAAAATAAAGTCCAGTTGCCTCTTTGGGATAACCATGACCTGGATGACTGAGAGTCTGCATAGACCATTTGTTTTTGTTTTTTTGACAGCCTGAAGTTACGAAGGCTTCAGAAAGGGTGTTTGATGGCCTGTAAAAGCACTTATGACTATCGCACACTGTTGCACGATCCCCTGTGGTCAGCTGGTCAGTTGAGTGTGATTTGGTGGCTTGGCAACGGGCTTGCCTTTATGACCGGTTGCAGCATTCTAAGATCACATTATCATGATTTGGGATGTTTTTTTGCTAGTTTGGTTTCTGGAAAAAAAACATCCCTTCAGCAAAATGGATTCACTTTAGGATTCATCATAAAACTGGTCATAAATTTGAGTCCGGACATGTGGTAATTCAACTGATGACGGCAATGACTTAACAATGGAAACTCTGGTCCCTATTGTAGTTTTAAGTTAACAGATGAAACTCCCACAACTTCTGAAAGCAACTTCTATTCCATTGGTTGATTGTTCTCAGTGTCAGAAAGTTTCTCCTTCTTTCCAGGTTAAATATTTCCAGGTTTAGTTTAGTTTATTTATTTCTTAGATTTGTTGGCCGCCCGTCTTAACCACAGGGCAACTCTGGGTGGCTTTTAGTGTTCAAAAAATAAAGCCACACAAAATCTATACGCAATACCAATAAAACACCCTATAAAATTACAAATACTCAATCCCAACCAAATGATGGGGAGGAAGGCAGTTAGGGTCAGCATTGCAGGGGGAGTGGGATCTATTATTAATCTGTTATAATGGTACCTCGCTCTTTGACGGCTTCAAAACTTGTCAAATTTGCTACTCCAGTGGTCCCCAACCTTTTTTATGCCGCGGCCCGGTACCGGCATCAGCTGGGCGCCGCCATCTTGTTTTGATGAAAAAGTGCTTCTGGTGAGCTCACCGGAAGCACTTTTTCATCAAAACAAGATGGCGGCGCCCAGCAAACCAGCGGCCCGGTAGGATTTGTTCCACAGACCGGTACCGGTCCGCGGACCGGTGGTTGGGGACCCCTGTGCTACTCGACATATTTTGATGCAAAAGTGTTGTCCCGATACTCGTAGTTTCTTTGGTATTCGGGACACTACAAAAGGAAGAGGTGGGGTGGCAGACAGGATATTGGCCATCCTGGGAGGGCCACTGCAAAAGGAAAGGGGGACAGATGCAAAGGATGGACAGGACGTTGCCCATGCTGGGAAAGTCATTGACATAGCAAAAATGACAGATTATTATTTTTTTCCAGCCAAAACAGAGTCCCCTGCTTTGTTTGGCACTTGTAATTTTCGATGCTGGTTGTGCCTCCCACAACCAATGAACATCGAGTAACCAAGGTACCAGGGACGCGGTGGCTCAGTAGCTAAAACGCCGAGCTTGTTGATCAGAAAGGTCGGCAGTTCGGCGGTTCGAATCCCTAGCACCGCATAAAATGCAGTGAGCTCCCGTTCCTTGTCCCAGCTTATGCCAACCTAGCAGTTCGAAAGCACGTAAAAAATGCAAGTAGAAAAACAGGGACCCCTTTGGTGGGAAGGTAACAGCGTTCTGTGCGCCTTCGGCGTTTAGTCATGCCGGCCACATGACCACGGAGACGTCTTTGGACAGCGCTGGCACTTTGGCTTTGTTACGGAGATGAGCACTGGCGCCCCCTAGAGCCGGAAACGACTAGCACTTATGTCTGAGGGAAACCTTTACCTTTATCAAGATACCAATGGGGAGGCCGGATTCATTTAATAACGGGGTTACTGACTTAACAGCAATTATTCCCTTAACAACTGTGGCAAGAAATGTCATAAAATGGGTCAAAATTCATGTAACAGTTCTCGCTTAGCAGCAGAAGTCTGGGGCCCAATTGTGATTGTAAGTTGAGGACGACCTGTATTCATTCAGTTGAGGACTAGCTATATTTTCTCTTCTTTCCTTCTCTGTTCACTTTCAATTTCTTCCCTGTTCTCTCAGATCACTTCGCCGCAGCCGAGATCAAGAAAGAAACACTCCAGCTGGGCGGCCCTGAACCGGAAGGAGACCACCAAATAGAAAGTTCCTGTGGGGAAGGATTTGTGAAGCCCTTTCGCCACAAAGAAGACGCCGATTTAGAAAACACTGAGGGGACAACGCTGCACAGGAGGCGGCTTTGGGAAAAGGGCCAGACCCTTAACCAGCATCGAACCCACATAAGTGAGCAAAAACAGTCAAGTCCCGAATGCAGTGAACAGTTCCACTCTCGGCCGCCGTTGGTAAAGCGCCGGACGATCCACTTTGATGTCGAACCGACAGAGCGGCAGGATGTCCCCAGCTGCGAGAAAAGCTTCTTTGCACATCGAGCTATCGACCTGGAGAGGGAGAGGCCAGGTGCAGCCGCCATGGGCGGGAGACGCTTCCGCGAGTGGATTCAGCCAAGCCAGCACCGCGTGAGGCAAGGCGGAGGAGACCAGGCTTACCAGTGCTCTTTATGTCGGAAGGAATTCCGGAGGAAACGAAACCTCGTGGCGCACCAGAAGATCCACACGGGGGAAAGGCCCTACGCGTGTTCGCAGTGTGGGAAAAGCTTCAGCGAGAAAGCCAAGCTGATTCGACACGAAAGGGTCCACACCGGGGAGAAGCCGTACGCCTGTCCTGCTTGCCCGAAAAGTTTCAGTCAGAGAGAGACATTGTTGAAGCACCGAAGGCTCCATGCAAGAGAGAAATCTTATCCGGGTTTAATCAGTTGGGGAAGATTTTGGACAGCGAGAGACGCAGTGGAAGGATCACTGAATTCACCCAGGGAGAAACTTCAGTAGTGTTTTGTGAAGCTTGGAAGCGAATGCAGGGGGAGAGTGGAGTGTCCCCGGCTTACGACTACAATCGAGCCACCCCCTCCCCCCCAAAATTATCCGTTGCTAATTAAGACAGTTAAATGAGTTTCACCCCGTTTTATAACTTTTTTCTTCTTCTTTTTCTTCTTGCAGTCGTCTAAGGGTTAAGCTGCCCGGTTCTTTCGTTGCAAGATGGGTGGCAAATAAATTTAATCAATAAAAAAAAATCACAACTGCCGTGATTCGCTTGTTTATTTTTAACTTGGTTAACGCTTAGTTAAGCTAGCTGAGTGAATCTGGCTTCCCCTGCTCATGGAGTTTGCTAGTCAGAAGGTTACAAAAGGGGATTACGGGACACGGCAACGGTCATAAATCTGAGTCAGTTGCCAAGCAGTTGCATTTGGATCACGTGACCTTGGGGATGCTGCAAGTGTGAAAAACGGGCGTAGGTCCCTTTTTCCAGTGTCGTCATATATCTTTGAATGGTCGCTAAACAAAAGGTTGCAATTTGAGGATTCTCTGTAGTTCCAGCTGGGAAACCTTGACCTCTGATTGTTCAGCTAAGACGCAGCATGGCCTTCTCCAATTCGAAGAAACGCTCCGTCATGCTCTTGTTGGAGTCTGATTTTGAGGGGGAGATTGAGCAGCTGACAGGGAGTGGGAGTGTGGCTCCGGTGGCTGTGGAAGAAATGGGGGAAGGGCACAGTCCGGCTGGCCATTCAGAGGAAGACCCAGGGCCATCCCCTCTTCATCCTAGGGCATGCAGGGAGGAACCGAGAAGGGACCAACTTGTCTTATGGGAGAGGAAAGGGCCCTGATCCCCTTCATGGGTTGCAGCTGGGAGAACAGGATATAAGTGGGGTGTTTGTACACAGCTCCTTGCTGGAAGCGAAGCATGCATTATCTTTGTCGTCCTCCCAACTGCCGGTGCTACCTTATTCTTTGAAAGTCTGCAATATATCATCCTAGCCTGCCGAGTTAATTACTTCAGTGTGGTTTGTGTTGAGTTTTTTTTAAATTTCTAATTTATCTTTACTTTGGGTTTGGACTGTATTTCTGCCCTTCGTAGACTGATTTTTCAAAAGTTTGATATCCTGCCGAGGATAATTGGGCATTGGGGCCAAGTTGGAGGAGTTAAAGGGAATTTATTCTACTTTTATGACTTCGTTATTTTTGTGTCACGCCCCGGGCCATCACACACTCGTTTGGCAGGCTGAGGCAAAGAGGCAGCCCCAGAACCAGCGAAAACCAGGGGCTGGACAGGGGACAGACTGTATCTGACCTCAGCGTGGAAGGGATTGCCACTCTCAAATTGGCCTTTTTAGCCACACTAGATGCTCTTTTAGGACCTCTTTTCAGAGCACAATACCATAGTCTCTTGAGACTGAAGGATGCCAATATATGTCTGTAGTTCCCATATTCTCCCCTCCCCTGGAAAAAAATCCTTACCCTGGTGCTGAGGAAAAGATTTCAATAATAAATAGCCATTCTCTAACTTTCTGCAAAGGGAGTCCTCGAATTATGGCCATTTGTTTAGCAATAAGTTACAAATGGCACTGAACAAAGGGATGCACGATTGATTGGTTTGAAATGGTATATGGCAAGGGGTCTTCAAACTCGGCAAGTTTAAGACTTGGGGACTTCAACTCGCAGAATTCCTGAGCTGACATGGCTGGAGGAGGAATTCTGGGAGTTGAAGACCCCTGGTATAGGGCCTCCTGCTTGAGCAGGGGTTCGACAAGAAGACCTCCAAGGTCCCTTCCAACTCTGCTCTGATTCTGATTCAAAGAGTATGAGAATAAGCCAAAATAATAATAATAATAATCAAAGGCAAGAGGAAAACAAGGAGATATAGTCGACTCCAGCACCCTTCGCTTGCTTTCTCCTCTTTCTGTCTTTCAGTCCTTCCATACGTGTCCTGTTCTCAGCACATCCATCCATGTTGCCTTTTATGCTTTTAAGCATCTCTGTTCTGACCTAGGCTTCCCCAAAAAGCTCTAAACAGACTCTTTGTCCCAGCAAAATTCCTCTTTATTAAACGAAGGTGAATTTCTTGCATTCACATTCCAGCCAAAAGCCTGGCAAACGGTCTTTCAAGGGTGTAATTATAGGAGCACAGACCTTATCTAGCTTGGAGAGCGGCCAGGTAAATATTTCCAAACACAGTGCAAACAAGGAAGGACTCGGCACAGAATCTCTTGAGAGGCACGGACACTTCACACTGCTGCAACGGACAAATTGTTTCCTGCCCCCTTCCCTTTTCCTCCTCTTTTAATCCCTACGTGAGGGGCCATTCACCGTCCACCTGTGGCTTTAACTCCCACGTCGACCCTTAGTTTGTAATTGTTCTTTTTCTTTTGGCAGCTCTGCGCATGCGCAGGCTGGAAACCAGGGGTAGGATTCTACCAGTTCCGTCCGGCTCTGTAAAACCGGTAGCTCTGAAGAGCAGCAGACATAGAACCGGTTCTATATCTGCTGCTGATTTGGCCCACCCCCCCCCCCGGGCCCTTACCTGACCTTTTTTAACCTCAGCCGCTGTTCGAGGCACAGCTGCGGTTGAAAAAAAAAAACAGGAAAAAAGTGCTTTTTCAAACGCTGCTTCCCTGCATGCAGCGCTGCTCAGCTGTCCAGGCAGCAAGCTGACGAAGATTTACCCACGAGCGCAGCGTGCAGGGAAGCACATCATAAATCACCGAACGGTAGTTAAACCTGTCGGATCCCACCCCTGCTGGAAACCGGCTCCAACTGCTCCCCCACCTCACTGCTGTCCGACTCCAAAGGCAGCTGATGACTGCCGGACTGCCCTGGCCCCACCTCTGCCTCTGATGCAGAGCCCTCGTCTGAGCCTTCCTCGGCCTCCAGGACTAGCTCATGTTCCTCCCCAACCTCCTCACTGTCCGACTCGGCTGCCGGTTCCGCTAGCCGCCGAGGGCGCCACAACAATCTCCACTCTTTATCAAGCTCTCATCCTCTCCATCCAACCATGAATTTCTCTGCCATAGAACAGAATAGAATAGAATTCTTTATTGGCCAAGTGTGATTGGACACACAAGGAATTTGTCTTGGTGCAAATGCTCTCAGTGTACATAAAAAGAAAAGATACATTTCTTAAGAATCAAGAATCATAACGTACAACACTTCATGATAGTCACAGGGTACAATCAGCAATCAAATCATACTAGGAAACAGTCAATATAGATTGTAAGGATACAAGCGACAAAGTTACAGTCCTACAATCACAAGTGGGAGCGGATGGGTGGTAAGGAGCGATGAGAAGATTAACAGTAATAGTAGTGTACACTTTGTAAATAGTTGAACAGTGTTGAGGGAATTATTTGTTTAGCAGAGTGATGGTATTTGGGGGAAAAAAACTGTTCTTGTGTCTAGTTGTTCTGGTGTTCTTATCTATCATCCTGCTTATTACCATGGATACTATTTTGGCTTTCCTTTGTCACCGTCATTCTACTTCTATTTGTGGGTCTTTGCATTTTGCGATTCTCCCCCTCCCCCCCCCAGTTCTTCCCCTTCTATTCTGCTGTCTCCAGATACCACCATGCCGCTATCCAGACCTCTTTGTGGTTGTTATCAACAGTTGTTAAGCCTGGGGTGTTAGGTGGCAGGTGTTTCTCTGTATTAATTCTGAAACCATCCCAGAGCTGCTTCATTTCCTGTTTCTTTATTTGGTGGTCCCACCCGTTCTTGCTTGCAGGCCAATGCGCCATTGTTGTTACTTTGCCATGTTGTGGTTTGTGGTCAATTCTGTGCAATTTTCTTGCAGCACCTAGCTAGTTGGTCCACTGTTTGTTTGTTTTTTTCTTTCAGCTCCTTTGCAGAGGTGGCATTTCTATTAGTTGCCATCTTCTCAATTCTGGTCTTGTTCTGAAGGCTTGAATTAGTCCCTCTGTCTCTTTCCTTAACTTTCTTGCTCTTGGCCATTGCTAAGCTATAACTTGCTTTATCCATTTTATTTTATTTTTAAATGCACTTCGTCTTCTCATGCCTCCTTTCGGTTCTTCATTTGGTCTTTCTTGCAGGCTAGTTTGGTCTCTGCAGTACTTAATAAGCCTTCGTGGTATACCAGCTTCAGTGCATCTTCTTCACTGTTAACCAATCAATCAGAATAGAGCTGGAAGGGACCTTAGAGGTCTTCTAGTCCAGCCCAAGCAGGAGGCCCTATACCATTTCAGACAAGTGGCTGTCCAGTCTCTTCTTAAAAACCTCCAGTGTTGGAGCACCCACAACTTCTGAAGGCAAAGCTGTTCCACTGGTTAAATTGTCCTCACTGTTTGGAAGTTTCTCCTCAATTCCAGGTTGCTTCTCTCCTTGATTAGTTTCCATCCATCGTGGGTTTTTTTTGTCCTGCTTTCTATGGCTTTAGAGAATAAATTGACCTCCCCTCTTCTTTTTGGGAGCCCCTCAAATACTAAAATACTCTTATCGTGTCATCCCCCAGTCCTTCTTTTCTCTAGACTTGGCCAGACCCAATTCCTGCAACTGTTCTTCATACGTTTTAGTCTCCAGGCCTTCCTTTAATTATCCTAGTTGCTCTTCTTTGCACTTTTCCCAAAGTCTCAACCTCCATTTTGTACATCTGTCCTTCAGATATTCTTCCAATTTCCTTTTCCCCCCTTTGTTGGTGAACTTGTAACATTCCACAACCACCTATTTCTCTTGGTAAGTAGAGTTGGTCAACATGTATTCCAGCTATTTATCTAATGAGTGGAATTGTCCAGGTTTTAATTGTTTCATTATCATCAGGCTGCAATCTTACACGGCTTACCTAGGAGTAAATTGCACTAAAACTGGTGGCCCTTACTTTACTTTTCATAGCTTGCCTCAGCTGTTCTTGAAAAAGCTATATATCATCAACCCTAGCGAGAATAGGTCGTCACCTCCTTAGAGCAGGGGCCTTCAAACGTGACAGCTTTTAAGATTTGTGGACTTCAACTCCCAGAATTCCTCCTCCAGTCATGTTAGCTCAGGAATTCTGGGAGTTGAAGTCCACAAGTCTTAAAATTGCCAAGCTTGAAGACCCTTGTCCTAGAGCTACTCTGTAGGGTAGGCTGTTGGGAAGTCAAAGGGAAAGTCAGTGGCAGATCGCTTGTGTACTGGACGTTGTTAGTACTGGGATGGAAGACCACCAGGAGATCCTGTACAAAATAGTGTCTTGGTAATATTATGTAAGAAAAGCAACCTTTTGTGGCACTTTCTAGACCAGGGGTAGGGAAACTTGGCTCTTTTATCACTTATGGACTTCAACTCCCAGAATTCCTGAGTGAGCCATAAAAGGTTCCCCATCCCTGGCCTACTGGTTTTTCAGTTGTGGGGGATATCAATTTTTGACTGGAATGGGACTGTTTAATATACAAATGTAGGACATATATCACTCAGGAATTCTGGGAGTTGAAGTCTGTAAGTGATAAAAGAGCCAAGTTTCCCTACCCCTGTTCAAGACAAATGCACTTACACTATATGTATATAACAACTGACTGTATCCTAGAATGAATTGGGCAGCTTACAATGTAACGTACAGTATAATAAAATACAGTAAGTTGATGTTGAAAGTTTCCTATTTCACTAAGGAAGCCAAAGAGCTCACTTTCAGGTGTTGGGGTGACCATATATATCTGTTGAACCTCTGCCTGCTCCATAGACCTAGCAGAGACAGGGCCCAACATTGCAAGGAAGTGTGTGTGTGGGGGGGGGTATTTGCAAGGAAGTGTGTTTTTTTTTTGTTAACCCTTCCTCACCCGCCTCTCTCCTGACCCACTTCTACTGACCGACAAAGGGTGTCGTGTTCCCCCCCCCCCCCCGGGGGGAATGGGAGACCGAATGTTGGAACTCCGTGCTGGGGTGAGAAAGCAGCCATGCTTCTTCCGAAGGTAGTCCTCGATCCCAATTGTGGTTGTAAGTTGTGGATTATCTACAGAAGAGAGTACAGGGTAGTAACGACCACAACTGAGGCCAACATTTCTGTGGCTAAGTGCAACATTTCTTAAGCGAGTTTTTGCCCCCCAC
This sequence comes from Notechis scutatus, assembly GCF_900518725.1. The sequence goes on along the minus strand of NW_020716939.1, from coordinate 150,513 downwards.
TTCACGACTTTTCTAGCCACCGTTGCTAAACGAATCGTTGCATTTGTTAAATTAGTCACATCGTTGTTAAGTGAATCTGGCTTCCCCACTGACTTTGCTTGTCAGAAGGTCCCGGGGGAAACTGAAACCGTCATAAATACGAACCGCTTGACTTTTGAGATCATGTGATCACGAGGATTCCCGCCACGATCGTTAAGTGTGGGGGAAAAAGCGGTCCCAAAAGGCACTTTTTTATCAGTGCCCTTGTCACTTCCAAACGGTCACTAAACGAATTGCTTGCAAGTGGAGGACTCCCTTGTCCTGGCATCCCTGCCAACGGTGTGGGCACGCTGCAAAGTCCTTTACCTGGAGTGGGGGGGGGGGGGGGAGCTAACCTCGCGGCAAAGTTTGAACGGCGCGCGATCTTAATTCGGCCGTCGATCCGGGCTCCGCTCCCCTTCGCGGCATCGGCGCCCGGATCGCCAAGCGAAGAAAACGCGACTTCTTTGCTTTGCGAGCCAAGCCCGGCATCTCTGCGGCAGCCGCTCGCGGCGGGCCATTGTCAGCCGCGAGCCCCTTTCGCGCACGCGAGGGACCCTGGGAAACGCAGTCCGCGAAGGGCCCGAAAGACCGACCGCCCGAGGAGCCCTCTCGGCGGAGGCGAACTACAACTCCCAGAGTTCTCCGGGAGATGGGGGGGAAGCCAATGAAGCGTCCGACTCGGTCTCAAGTTTGCAATGTAGACGTTCCCCCCCCCCCGAAGGCCCCCCCCCCCAAGGAATGGCGAGGGCCGGGCCGAGGAGCTGCCTCGAGGGGCGACCTTTCCCCTCGCTTTCTCTCCCGGGTTCGCCTTGCCCCGCCGTCCCTCACGCCCGCCTTTCTTGAAAGGAAAGGCCTTCCCGGCCTGGGAAAACCACGCCCGGAGGTGAAGAGCGCAGAGGGACTTTGCACATGCTCAGAGGCCGCCTTTTTTTTCCTTCCCCCATCCCCGAATCGGGGCCGCTTCCCTTGTCTTTTGCGCTCGAAGAAAGGAAAAGGGGAGCCGCGCGTGATATTGCGGGAAGGAAGTGCGCTTTGCACATGCTCGGAAGGGATCTCGTCTTTTGCTTTCTTGCATCGCCCTCCTTTGCTGGGACGGCCTTTTTTTTTTTTTTGCCCCCTCCCCGTTTCGGTCTCCATTATCGACTGGGGGGAAGAAAGAAGAAAGACGGGCGTTTGTTTCATCGGGTGGGTGTTTGGATACAGGAGGGGGAAATACTTTCTGCACATTTTTGGTGCAAGGCGCTTTTTCCCTCCCCCACAAAAAAAATATTTAAGGAAAAAAAAATCCTATAGCTGCTGCTTTTTACGTTCGTTTTCTTTTTCTCCTATTTCCCTCCGGTAACTGGGCGAGGAGCTGGGCTGCCCTCTGTGAAAGGGAGGAATACAGCACTCTGCGTATGCTCAGAGGCGCTTTTTTTTTTTTTTTTTAAACCTTCCAGAATGGCAAGTCGAAGTGCCACTTATCCGCCTTTGCTGATTGTTGTGGTCAACTTGATGGAAAAGCTCAGAGGAGCAGCACCATTTTTCCTTTTTTAAAAGAGATGTTATATTGATTTTACGTTTTATATTATTAATTATAATGTATTAGAATATATTACATTATATTACATATTGCATATATTAGAATATATTACTATATTGTATTGTATTATATATTGCAAATATTCTGTTAGTCAAAGTGGGACAATTACTTTTGTCACTTTCTTCTTTTCCTTTCCTTTTTTTTTTTTAATCCACCCCTTCAAACATCTCTCCTGACTGCTTTTTTCTCTCCCTTCCTTTCTTTTCCAGTCGCCTCATTTTTTGTGGAAGATCGAAACAGTTTTACCATGAATGTTGGAATCGACAAGACTGGGGAGGACAAAATGCAAGTAAGAATTTGGGAAGAAGGAAGGGATCCTGATCAGTGGAGGGAAGATCCCTGATCCCTTAAGACAAAAGTGTGTGTGTGTTTGTGTATATGTATATAAATATCTTTTTTGTAGAAATTAACTATTAACTTGTGATGTGACAGATCTAGGGCAAAGATAACCGGCTTTGCTTTCAGATGATTGGAGATTTAGGCACCAAATTTTCCATCTAAATTAGGCCACCAGATCTGGGCTGCAGAGACACAAGGAAACCACTAGGCAGCAGCTGGGAATATTGTCTCCGTCTCTTTGCTGCCCTCTAATGGCAGTCTGAGATATTGCAGACAAGATCCTTGAGGCATTAAAGCTTTAATACAATCACAGAAATTGGCAGGGGGCAAAAGAGGAACTGTCGAAAAACAACCGCTGATCTGATCTGAAATGGGCAAAGATAGTTTGGGTCCAGTGTGGGCATCTCTACGTCTATTGTCTGCTTCTTAAACAGCTTATCTCAACCTTGGCAACTATAAGATGCCAAGATTGGGAAATGCTGTCTTTTAATGAATCTGTGCCTTTTTTTAAAAATTCCAGCTCGGAAAATTTGTCTCTTGGTGAAGAAGTGTGTGACAAGGATCTTGGATGAAAAATTCAGAAGTGAGATTGTTGTCCCATCAAAATGTGTCTAGAATGGGCCTTGTCAACAAATAGTATTTTTCTTTGTGCTGCTCATTTTAAGTAATACCAGGCATGGCCTCCTTCCCACATAGCTTTAGAGTCCAGTGCAGCTTTTTACATCCCAGATTCTTCTCTGCCCCCAATCTTGGAAAGAGCAAAAGACTAAATTGTGGTAGGGTAGTCTTCTAATCTTTTGTATCCACTTCATTTTGGAGAAGAGACACAGATCCGCAATGCCTGAAGACAATCTTTGATCCCAGTGAGATGTCAATTTAAGGGGAAAACTGGCCAAAACTGGATGAAAATTGGGATTGATTGGATGATCACATGCTCGAGATGAGTTTTACTGAATGAATCACAATGGCTTGAGTGTGCACAAGGCCATAAACCATGGTTTATGTGGCCTAATGGTTGGATTTGCACCTTGTATGAAGCAGTTCCAAACAAAGTGTCCACAATGCCAGCCATGGTTGTATTTACTATTTGGTTTTATTCAGCTGAACAGAAGTATATATGTTATTTATTAGAACAGTCAAATTAAAAATAGCTGTGCTGGGAAAACAAAATTCAAAGCGGCATCCTTCACTCAATACAAGCAATTTGAAAGGGGAAAAGAATTGTAGAATAAACCATAGATAGAAGTGTTAGAAGAAAAAAATAAAGAAGCACCACTTGGAGCTAAATCCAAAAACCTACAATGTAAAGCTTACAAAAACTGGAATATTTCTTGCAATCTCCCTGGGATTTATTTATTTTTTTCCTTTCTTTAGGACAGTCTCGTAAACCTTAACAAAGAAAGAGAGAACGAGGGACGTGATAGTCAGGAGGTGAAAGACAATGAGAAAAAGATAATAGAAGACAACAGAAATGAGGACTGCACATCTACCAAGGATGATTTACAGGTAGGAATCACATTCCCATTTTCCTTCTGTGCTCTCTCTCTCTCTGTCTCTCTCTCACATACACACACACCCTGCACTGTTGTGTGGTCCACTTTAGGAAGTGATGACTACAAAAGTTCCAGAGATAACATTCAGAAGAATTGTCTTAGGGGCCTCTGGATAGAATGGGACAATTTGGTGCAGCTAATATTCCATGGCCAACTCGCCACGGGACCATTTTAACAATTCAATTTTTAAAGTATTTGAAATAATTAAAACATTATTTGAATTTTTGTCGTCCCCATTTCATTCTGGCCGTCCTTTGGCATCCTTTAATTATTCTATTCCACCCTTTCTTTGGTATTAGTATAACTCTTCTCCTGTGGCAAGTTGTCCCCAGCGAATTGGCCACGCGGAAGTTATCCTAGACCTGCTTCTGGAGGCTCCAGCTGCATTTTTCAAATTCCTTGGCACGTACCAGAGTGATGGAACAGCTCCATGTATGAAGCTGGCAGAGCATGATACAAAACTAAGTAAAGATATGTGGCGTTGAAGCTCCTCTCCCCTTGCAGAAAAATAATTACTGGGTGCTTTTTTTTCTTTTCTTTTTCTCTTCGGTATAAATTTTGTTGTTGTTGTTGACAAAGGAATTGGAAGTATAAGTGATCAGTGATATTTTCCTGATAGACCTTACAGCATTGAGTGTCGTACCTTATGATTCTCGACTCTTGACGAATGTATCTTTTATGTATACCGAGACAAATTCCTTGTGTGTTCAATCACGCTTGGCCAATAAAGTATTCTATTCTATTAAAAATGCCTTAAAATCATTTCCTGAATAAAGTTCCCAGGACCTGCCAGATTACGCTTGGATCAAATAATAATTCTAAAATTGACTCAAAAGGGGAAGCAAAGAAAATGATGAAGCATTTTGTTCTATTGGCGATGTAAGATGCACTAATTGGAATTGGCATCCTTCCATTCTTAAGAGACTGTGGTATCGTGCTATGAAACCGGTAACTGCCACTTCCTGTGTTGTTTCAATGTTGTATGCAAAGCTGCAGCGTCCTCTCCAGAGCACGAGGCCTGGGTAATTTAATATGGAGGATGAACCGTTACCCAAGCAGCAGATTCCCCCCTCTCCATGTCACTGAAACAGCCTATTGCAGTGACCCCCAACCTTTTTTGAACCAGGGACTGGTTTCACGATTATTTATTCTTCCACGGACCGGTACCTGAGTAACGCGAGACTCCACCGCCATCGGGACGGCTCTTCGTTCGAAGCCGCCCCCGTCCTCTTCAACGAAACTAAAGCGCGAGCACCCAAAAGCTGCTTTCCAACTGAAAACCCGGAAGCAACCGCAAACCCGGAAGCGCCGTCAAAACAAGATGGCGGCGCCCAAGCTTTGCGGCCTGGTAAAAAATGATCCACGGACCGTTACCGGTCCGGGGACCGGTGGTTGGGGACCCCTGGTCTATTGGACTGGCAGAGTTCCAGTTGCGCCACAGGAGTTACCAGAACGTGATTGTACACTGTCACGAACTGCTTCCGGGACTCTGGCTCCGGATTTTGCCTTGAGGTTGACTCCTGAAGCCTTTTCCAAAAATAGATAAGGCAGTGGAGGTTTGAAATCAGTGTTTCGCCTTCTCCTAGAAGATGGTTCTACCGTTTTATCTGCCGTTGGGGCGTAAAGCTCTCTTCCTCCTTCAAAACTGTTGACCATCTTCTCCTGTGACCCTGGAAAAGGGGCCCTAGATGACCCGGAGTGTACCACAAATATAACAAAAACCAAAACGTAAATAAAGGTCCTTTAATGCCTTCAACTTGGCAATTGTTCACAGTTGGGAGATTAAACTAGTTTTCAGAATAACATTCCAAATGAAAGAACTACAGTTCAGAATCAAAGAGCCGATCACGAAGCAAAAACAAACCGCACTGAAGAAAGTTCCACGACAGACCAGGATAATTAATTACAAACTTCAAGAAGATAACCAGAGAACGCCAACCAAGATAAACCTCATCCAGGAAAAACCACTCTTTGTCTTCAGCATTTGCCCGTACGCACGTCCGTCCTCTTATCCGGTTGTCACAGCTGCAGCCCATGAAGAGGATCAAGGCCCTCTCCTCCTGAGTAGACCTCGCTTTTCCCTGATCCTCTCCTCCCTGCGTGACCTAGGATGGATAGGGGATGGGCCTAGGTCCTCCTCTGACTGCCCAGCCGGCCTCTGCCCTTCCCCAGCCTCCTCCACAACCTCCGGAGCCACATTTCTACTCCCTGTCGGCTGTTCCTCCTCTCCCTCAGAGTCAGTCTCCACCAGGGGCATGACAGGTGCTTTTTCAGGAGGCAACTGGACTTTCTTGGTTTTTCTTTTGAAGGCATTTTGCTTCTCATCCAAGCTGTCAGGGTTCCGACGGATGCCCTAATTAATTCATGAGCCTCGAGCCAAGGTTCAAAAGAAATCCAATTATTTATTAGGAGCAACATGTCAGCACTTTTCCTGACAGGCCCTTACGAGATGCTACCAAGGGACCAAGGCGTCACTGCTCCTCACTCAAGGACGGCCAGCTCGGTGTCCATTATCTTCCAAAAGATACAGTAATAATAATAACAATAATACCTGGGATTAGAGTGGTGGCCTAAAGGAGGAACTCTCGCCCCATAATCAGAAGGCTGTGAATTCGATCCCAGGTAGAGGCAGATGGTCCTTTCTCTGGGCACCATGAGATTATATCTGCTGAACGAAAGGGCATCCAGTCATTAAACCCTCTGCTAGCTCTCCATTCAGTTGCCCACTCTGCAAGGGATTATGGGGTCATTAAAAGAAGTTGACGAATACCCGGGATTGTGGCAAATGAAATCCATTTTTTCCTAAATTAACCACTTGAAAATCTTGAAGGGTGTCCCTGTCGAAGAAATTCATCAGTAGCTGTCAAGGCTCCGGCATCCACCCCCCATTCAAATCATAAGTCTAACTTAGTTTAGTTTTACTTTATTGTCCTTGCACCTCGTACAACAAAATCAAACACCATCTTCAGTGCACATCATGACCAGGAAAATAAACACAAACACACATCCTTCACTCTTCACACATTGAACCGGAAACCCCCGACACCGCACCAACACTGCACTATACAGTAGAATTCAATAGAGTTACTGCCCTGGGATAGAATCTGTTTTTCAGCCTGTTTGTCCTTGTTTTTATTCTCCTGTACCGTCTGCCAGATGGTAATAGTTCAAAAAAAAAGGATTCCCAGGATGAGATGGATCTTTGAGAATGTTTTGAGCTTTCTTAAGGCAGCAGGAGCTATAAAGCTCTTCCAAAGAGGGGAGAGGGCAACCCATGATCCTCTGGGCAATGACCTTAGCCCTCTGGAGTACTCTCCTATTTCCAATTGGCAAACCATACAGAAGTGCAGTAAATTAAGATACTCTCTATGATGCAGCGGTAGGAGGTTCCCAGCAGTTCTTCATTCGGTTGTTGTTTTCTGAGAAGCCTCAGGTAGTATAATCTCTGCTGGGCCCTTTTGACCAGTGCTGCAATGTGAGCATCCCAGGTCAGGTCCTCTTTTAGGGTAACACCCAGAAATTTAAAACTGTCCACTTGCTCCACTTGGTCTCCATTGATAAGCAAGGGCTGGATGTCTGACATGTTCCTTCTATAATCCACTATAAGCTCCTTGGTCTTATTGATGTTGAGGACGAAGTTATTGTCTCCACATCAGCCGCATCTCTCAGTTTAAAAAAAATTTTTTTTATTAGGAGTGAACATGCCAGCGCTACCTGGGTGCAGCTGACTCTGAGACACATTATTCATCTCACCCTTGACCCTGTTCTTCCCCCACCCTCTGGATGTCTATTCTCCAATGGGACACATCCATAGCCAAGAGTCATCAATCATGCTCTCCAGTAATAATCTTGCATGCTTTGGCAGCCTAGCAATTATCCATGAAAGCATTTAAGGAATGCACTCCTTCCCCCACTCCCTTTCTGCTGGCAACTCTAAAAGACCAGATAAATATTTTTGAGTTGACAGTAAGCTATAAACACTCTTAAAATAATACGATGAAAAGAAAAAGAGAGGAGGGGTATTTTTATTTTTATTTTTGCTTTCTTGGACTAGAAGTCAGTCTTGGAGTTAACCTCTTCAATGAAATACATTTCATTTATTTTATTCCAGATGCTCAAATTCATTCTGGACCATCTGTCTGAATCTTATTTCATATTTGTCCATAGGTTCTTTGAATACAGGTAGTCCTCAGCTTATAACCATTGACTTAGTAATCATTCAAAGTTAGAAGGGAAACCCGCAAAAGGTACTTTTAAGACCCGTTGTCAGCTTTGGAAGCCATATTGAGATCCGATCCTCCCGCGCTGCCACATTTTGAGCCTGGGAAAGTGGGAATTTATTGGAGTATATCTAGTTACACATGATAACATTCTTTTTCTGATTCAAGGTCAGGTGGTGTTGCGCATAACTGAGAGGAAGTCTTAACTTGGGACAGATGGTAATGGGGCCATGTGATGTGACGATGGGTACAGGGGATGGATTTTGTAGTTTTTACTTATTGTAAAGAAGCCCGGAACTTTCAGATTCAGGATTCCACAGTTGTGCCAGTTGTGCCATCCAAAATAAAAGGAACCTTTCAGAAGATGTCTGTCTCGGAGTTATTGGGTGGAATGGGGGGTTGCTGGAACGCTGACACCTGTATTAGAAGTTCTGACAGCTGCATCCCTCCCCTAGTCTTCACTTTTATTACATTTTAAGCATTCAGCCACCGACCCACATTGACAGCCCTTTGCAGGATCCTCTGGTGCTATCAAAAAGCATGCATTGCGGACAGTGGATTCACTTAATGACCGCTGCAAAAAAAAAACACGTTGTAAAATCAGGCTGGTCACATTATGGCCAACAGCTGGCATTACCTACGACTGTAATTCATGTACTTCCAGGCACAGTTATGGTCTTAAGTTGAGGACTCCCTGTAAATAAAAAATGTCGAGAGTTTAATCAGGATTTATTTTTGAGAATCCTTTATACTGATTTTTTTTCTCTCTCTGCTGTTCTAGCAAAATCCTCTGTCCTTTTACTGACTAAACATAACAACGCGGAGAATCTTGCTATTCTGGTTATGAGTTTTCTGAATCTGTCCACTTGGCTGTTGGTGACATAGACGGATGGACCAGATGTAGGAGAGATTGTCGAGAGGTTGAGAAAGGGATGGAAGAAACCCATAGCTTATGTGTACAGGGCAGAAGAAACAGCAAAGCTTGTTCACAAGAAGATGGAGGGAGGGAGAAGCACGTTAAGGCTTGAAGGCTGCTCAGTGGTTTTCAAAGTTGACAACTTTTAGGGTGGACTTCAACACCCAGAATTCCCCAGCACTGGTTTCATAGTCTGATTTACCTTGGCATTATTTTGATTATTAAATTATATAATCCAAAGCGATTCTGGGCCTTTCTGTGCTGGATTTCTGCAATGGGACCAGTACATTACAGGCCTGTTGTTGGTTGAAATCTTCCAGTCTCAAAATATCCCTGCTGTTCTGATTGGGGATAGCTTTTCAGGTATTAACAGTCTCTCTTCCCCTATTTTGTTTTCTTAACAAGGAGCTGCAGGGGATTAAAATGGAACAAGGTGAAAGCGCTAAGGCCTTGGTGACGGAAGAGGAGGAGGAGGAGGAAGAAGACAGAAACCACAAGGAGGTACTTTTTAAGAATAATTTTACCCTAGGTTGGCAAGCAGATTTTATGTTTAATTTCAAACTGCAGTTGTATTAATCGGAGCAGGATGGAGGCTGTTTTTTTTATTTATTTACTTATGTTCTGCCTGTCATATTATGCTTGAGTGCATAATAATCCCGCGAGGTAGATTGGGCTAAGCAAGAAGGATTAGTCAAGTGAGTTTTGGTATGTGAGAGAACCAAGACCTGGGTTTGTACAATCCATGTCCGGCTCCTTCTCTACAGCCCCATCCTGGGCCTGGGATTGAGAGGAAAGGACCCGCCCGGATGATTCTCCTCAGGGAGCTTCCATGATTGAAAAGAGACTCTAGCATCAGGTTTTCTTAAAATGTCACATCTGCCTCTTCCCTTTCTCATAAAGCATAATAGATTTCCTCCCTCCTCCCTTCACTTTCCCCTTTCTTTCTTTCTTCCCCTCCCTCCCTCCTTCTCATTTCCTTCTTTCCTTTTCTATCTTCCTTCCTTCCCCCCCTTTCCTTTCCTTTTCCCCTTTTTTCTTCCCCTCCCTCCTTCCCTCCCTTTCTCTTTCCCATTTCTTCTTCCTTTTCTCTTCTACCATTTCCTTCTCCTTCTCTCCCTCCTTTCCCTTTCCCCTTTCCCTCCTTCTCTCCTCCCCTCCCTCCTTCTCTCCCTCCCTTCCTTTCCCCTTCCCTTTTCTTCCTTCTCTCTTCCACCTTCCTTCCTTCCCTCCCTCCCTCCCCCATTCCATTCCTACTAAAAGCTAGTAGAGTAGAAGTTGAATAAGGAAGTCTGAAAGAACTCTTCTTGAAAGCAAGATGCTCCGGTCAAAATCTGTTCAAGGTTTTGTATTTCTTTGCCTAACTCTAGTTCTTCCTTTCCTGAAATTCATTGATTTCTTTGGGGTGTAAAAATGTCGCCTGGATATCTTTAAACAGAACCCGGTGGCTTTTTTCAGTTGGGGGCTGGAAAAGTGGAAACAGAGAAAGTTCTCGTGGTGTCTATTAATACAGTTTTATTCAATGGAAGGTGCAGCCTGATTCAGACATGATTGACCTGAGTCAAGTGAAAGAAGAAGAGGAAGAAGGCAAGGAAGAGAACAGCAGTGGGGAGATAGTGGTATGTCTTTATGGTATTGAAGCTGCATCTTGTGCACAGGAAGCCAAGTTACAGAAAAAATTGGCCAAGAGGAATATTTTTGTGAAGGTTTACATTAAATTTTATTGCTACTGGTTTCGTTCAATTTTTAAGCTAAAAAGACATAAATTAATTTACGTTAATACTAAAAAGAAAAATAAAGAAATTGCTATTGCTTCAATATTCTGTGCCAGTGAAATAATAAGTTTTGCTAGAGTTCCTAAGTAGATTTTTCTGTCTGTATAATTATGTTTCTCTTTTCCCCTAGGATTCTGGAAGCATTGAGAGCAGGTAAGAATTGGAGGTTTTTTTAATTTCATGGCATCTCTGCCGGAATTTCTGTCAGGGGCAAAGGTTCAGGGCCATTAAGTTAAATTGCAGTTCAGAAATATTGTTCAAGTCTGCACACAAGAATCTAGTCAACTAAACTTCAATCTGAATCTGCGCCAGATAAAAGTCAACGGAATTTAAGGAGGGGCTGGAGTTGGACCACTTACGGCAACATAATGATTCTAAGCTAATGACACGTTTTACTCCCACCACCACCACCACCAGTTTTGCCTGCTCTTCTACAGTTTCACCCAAGGCTCAAAAAATAAATCTTTTCCTAGGAACTTGGAGTGATGAGTTAAATGTTCGGGTTCATCAAATGTATTTATTGCAAGTAGAAAAAGCAGTAGTAATTAAAATCAGCCGTTGCAGGATCAACAGTCCAGTTCTCTTAACGTGGCCCGAATGGTTTAAATACTGTCTTTTTCTCCTGCCCTTTCGAGTTTCTTGTCACTCCTTCCTTGCAATAGAGGCGAATATCTGTAGTTCAGGGTTCAACTGTGGCATCCTTGGTGCTCTCTTGAGTTTGGATGTCTGCTTGCAAGACGTTTCATTATCTGACTAGGTAACACCATCAGTGCGAAGGAGGGTGGGGTTTTGCTCCCTCTTTTATATACAATGCTTTGACCTCCCAGGGTTGATGGGGGCTTCAATAGACTAGGGCAGGAGTCGCCAACCTTTTGGACCTCAGGGACCACCAAACTCATCATTTTCAATCCCGCGGACCAGAGACCCTGGGAAAATCCCCAAAAAAGTCTGCAGGAAAATTCCGCACCCCGTTTTCCTACCGATCGATCATTCTTTATTTGGGATCGCAGGATACCGTCTCCAGCTCCGTTCTCGGGGACGGAGAGAGAGAGAGAGAGAAAGAGAGACTTTTGGCTTCGTGCAAGGAAAGCAGCAGCAACAGCAGAAGTCTTTCTTTCTTTCCGCCAGAAATGAGTCTTTGTGAGACTTATTGCGCCGGCGCAGCCTCTTGGAGCAGGATGCCTTGCAGGGTCCCAAAGAATCATTTCTGGCGGAGTTTGGGGGAGAGCAAGAAAGACTTTTGCTGCTTTCCTTGCATGCAGCCAAAAGCAGAAGAAGAAAGAAGCGGAAAGAAGCAGCCCGGTGGCCAGGCAAGGCACGTGGGGCAAGTTCCCCCATTCCGCCCTTTTCTTCCTCCCCTCACTACCTCGTGTTGTTCACAATGCAAGGGACGCAAGCCTTGTGTTCCCGCAGGCCATGTGGGCGGCACAGCCTTGTGTTCCCACGCAGCCTGGATTAATTGCTTTTGGGGTTGACATTTCTCTGCGGACCACCAAAATTTTCTTGCAGACTACCAGTAGTCCCCGGCCCACTGGTTGGCGACCACTGGACTAGGGAACATCATTATGCGAGGGGATGTGCCAGTGGTGGGATTCAATTTTTTTTACTACCGGTTCTGTGGGCGTGGCTTGGTGGGCGCGGCAGGGGGAAGGATACTGTAAAATCTCCAGTCAGAGGTGGTATTTGCCGGTTCTCCAAACGACTCAAAATTTCGGCTACCGGTTCTCCAGAACTGGTCAGAACCTGCTGAATATACCACCTCTGAGTTGTACAGTTTTCTGCCTGTTTATATGTAATAGTTTTCCTTGCCCATTTTGGATGGGGTGTTGTTTCCTTCGTGGCAGGAGGAAGGAAGAAGGAAACTACAGATACTCCTCCGCTCAAAACCATTCAGTTACAACAGCGTCGAAAAAAGCGACTTTTTTCCTCATTTATGACTGTTGCCGCATCCCCCGTGATCCCATGATCAAAATTCTAACTTTTGGCAACTGACACGTATTTAGGATGGTTGCTGCGTCCCCTTTTTGCGACCTTCTGACAAGCAACGTCAACGGGGAAGCCAGATTCCACTTAACCGTGTTCCTAATTTAACAATGGGGGGTGGATTCACTCCGCTCTGACAAGATCCTAAAATGAGGGGGGAGGAAATCTCACTTAACTGTCTTGTCAGGGTTCCAGGTAATAGGGTCATAGCAAACAGAACTCCAAGGCAAGCAGATTCCTCAAAGAACAGTTTTATTGGACGTATCATACTGGCACAGACTGGTGAAAACCGCCTGTCAATTAATAAAACATTTTGTATACACGTTTTATAGTTGATAACAGAAAGAAGGGGGAAGAGTTTCAAAGAGCAGGCAGCAGTGTGGAATCGAAAGTACATTCCATTCATATTTTCTTCAAAGACTGATTAGATGACTGAAGCTTCTGCTGTGAAAAAATCGTAATTGGAGAGCATGATTGATGACTCTTGGCTATGGAAGTGTTTCGTTGGATGATACACCCAGACGGGTGGGGGGGAAAGCAGGATCAAGGGTGGCAGTGAATTACGTATCTCAGAGTTGGCTGTGCCCAGGTTAGTGCCGGATGTAGAATCTTAACTTCAAATAGATCCTCTTTAGTTTTGGGAGTGTGGCTCGAGGCTCATGATTTAATTGGAGTAACTGCCAGAATCCTGACACCGACTCTAAAGGTTCCCACGGTTTTCACCTAATTAAAAGTAAACGTTTTTTCCCCCTTTCCCAAACAGTCAGTCACATGGTCCAATCAAGGTGCTGTCCGGTTGCTTGGAAACTTCACTCCTCTTTTCAGCTACCTGTGGGAATGTCCTTGGTTCTCAGGGGAAACTATTTTGTTTTGGCTACAAAACCCCAGCTATCTCTATTCTCACCTCTCTATCCCTCATCACCTGTCAGGATTCCGGCAGGAACCCAATTAAATCCTGAGTCTCGAGCCAAACTTCCAAAACTTCAAAAGGATTTATTGGGAGTTAAAATATCCGGCATTGCCTGGGTGTAGCCGACTCCGAAACACATAATTCATTGTTACCCTTGACCCTGGTTTTTTCCCACCCCCTGGGCGTATCGTAATTCATATTCTCCAATGGGACACATCCATAGCCAAGAGTCATCAATCATGCACTCCAGGTAGATTTTTGCACGGCAGAAACTTCAGTCACCTAGTTACTATCTTTGAAAAACTATTTATGGAATGCACTTTTGATTTCCAAGCTGCCACACTGCTCTTTCAAACCCCTTTCCCCCCCTCCCTTTCTGTTGGCAACTCTAAAAGGACCATAGAAATATTTTATGAGTTGACATCACCATTGTGGCAATACTGAAGCCTCCTCCAAGATGGCCTCAGTCAGGCCAGCTTCAGAGTTGACAGTCTCACTTAGCAACAGAAATGTTGGGCTCAATTGCAGTCGTACATGTACACCCCTAGCCCAAAATGGCAGGACAAGCTATTGCCTATAAAAGGCAGCAAACCCCACTTTCCCTCACACTGATACTGTTAACCGAGTCGGGTAACGAAACGTCTGCAGGTAAACCCTCAAGCTCACAGAACACCAAGAACTCTTAGGAATGAGAGTCATTTAAATTTGCGCTTCGTGTTCTTTTCTTTGTTCCGGGGTCAATTGTGTTGATTCCTTTTTTCCCTTTCTCTCCTTGGGTTTCTCAGAGAAGAAGACGAGCCGCTGGCTGGGAGACTAGAGGAGATCAAGCAAAGATACGGAAATTTGTGTCAGAACAGCACCGTTTTCCAAGAAATGATCCTGCGGCTCAAAGGTCAGGCTCCTTTAGTTGATGTGCAGAGTTTACAGGGCATAATATGGTCTCTGGTGATGCTTTGGTTTCCAGTGGGGTCTTAGTCACTCCCTTGGCCCAGTCAGCTATTCTGTTCTGGTTTGGATTTTCCTGATTTTTAGTCAGTCTTGAATCTTGACCACTATCTGCCCAAGTCCCTGCAGTGTTCTTGGCAACATTTTTGGGGAAGGTTTGCCTCCATTAAGGCTGAGAGGGAGGGATTGGCTCAAAAGTCATTCAAACCAGCTAAGCAAGACTAAAACTCGCAGTCTTCTGATTTCTATCCCTGTGCCTTTAACAAAAAAAAACCTAAATTGGCTCTGTTCCGCCACACCGAATTCAGTGTTTCTCAACTTGGCAGCTCTAAGAGGTAAGTGTCAACTCCTAAATCATTCCTATGCCAGTTACCGAGTTACCATAAGAAAGAGTGTGGGGGGGGGGGGGGGGGAAGGCCTGACGGAGCACATTCCATGCTTATTTTGTGGAGATTGTAGCCTAGGCTACTGGCTCTTCTGCCCATGAAATTTTTCATTGGAGAGCGTGATTGATGACACCCAGCCCGTGAACGTGTTTTGTTGGAGAATCTGATATATAATACATCTAGTGGGGTGGGAGAAACAGAGTCCTAGGTGATAGTAAATTACGTGTCTCAGAGTTGGCTTCATACAGGTTAATGCCGGTCAAGTTGCTCCTAATAAATCTTTTGGTTTCTTTTGAAACTTGGCTCGAGGCTCATGATTTAATAAGGGCAATCGCCGGAATCCTGACAGTAAGGACCAGTTCCTAGAATTCCTCACCTGGCCATGTTTCTTTAACTGGTCTCTCCCCTGTTTCTTTGACTTGGTCAGG
Source organism: Notechis scutatus (assembly GCF_900518725.1). The sequence continues at coordinate 135,458 of NW_020716939.1, read as the reverse complement.
AACTTTTTGACTTCTGTCAGGATTCTGGCACTTAACCCCATTTAAATCATGAGTCTCGAGCCAAACTTCCAAAACTTCAAAAAGGATTTATTAGGAGTTAACATGTCCGGCGCTGACTGGGTGTAGCCGACTTTGAGACCCATCATTCATTGTCACCCTTGACCCTGGTTTTTCTCCCCACCCCCTGGGTGTATCGTAATTCACATTCTCCAATGGGACACATCCATAGCCAAGAGTCATCAATCATGTTCTCCAATTAGAATTTTGCGCGGCACAAACTTCGGTCACTTAGTTACTATCTTTGAAAACTATTTATGGAATGCACTTTCGGTTCTGCAAGCTGCTGCACTGTTCGTCCCCTCCTTTTCTGTTGGCAATTCTGAAAAGACCATAGAAATGTTTTATGAGTTGACATCTCCGTTCTCTTGTTTTTCCGCAGCCGGATGGAGGAACCAAAATAAGGAACGTGATTGTTTGCCTGGGGGCTCGGAGGGACTGCAGCTGAACAGGATGATGTGGGGCGGAGACGAAGTCAGCTTTACCCCCAGCGTTGGGGGCCAATTGGGGGCCCTGGACAGTCCCTCGAGGACGGTGGATTGTCTGCTGGAGGCCAGAGCTCCAATCTCGATCCCATTCGGTGGGGGCTTCTTCGACTTCAGCGAGTTTGCGGTCCAGCAGAGTTTCCTTCAGAGGAAAGGCCAGGAGCTCTCCAAAACGTTTGGGTCAGGCCTGAGCTCCGGCGTGGTGGAGCTCCGAACTCAGGAGAAGCCGCTGCTGGGGGAGAAACCCTACGAGTGCAACGAGTGCGGGAAAAGCTTCGGCAAGCGCGCCACTCTGAACACCCACGGCCGGACGCACACGGGGGAGAAGCCCTTCCAGTGCTCGCACTGCGACAAGCGCTTCAGCCAGAGCTCCCACCTCCAGCTGCACAAGCAGACCCACACGGCGGAGAAGCCCTACAAGTGCAACGAGTGCGGGAAGAGCTTCGGCAAACGCTCCACCCTGAACACCCACGGCCGGACGCACACGGGGGAGAAGCCCTTCAAGTGCTCGCACTGCGACAAGCGCTTCAGCCAGAGCTCCCACCTCCAGCTGCACGAGCGGACGCACACGGGGGAGAAGCCCTACAAATGCCTGCTGTGCGAGAAGAGCTATAACCAGCGGTCCAGCCTCATCATCCACGAGCGGAGCCACACGGGCGAGAAGCCCTACTCCTGCCTGGAGTGCGGGAAGAGCTTCAGCCAAAAGGCCACCCTGGTCCTCCACGAGAAGAGCCACCGTGGGGAGAAGCCCTACAAGTGCCTGGAGTGCGGCAAGGGCTTCAGCCTGAGCGCCGACCTCATCCGCCACCAGAGCATCCACACGGGAGAGAAGCCCTACACCTGCTCCGAGTGCGGGAAGAGCTTCAGCCAAAACTCCCACCTCATGGCCCACATCCGGACCCACACGGGCGAGAAGCCCCACAAGTGCCTGGAGTGCGGCAAGGGCTTCAACTGGAGCTCGGAGCTCATCGCCCACGAGCGGACGCACACCGGCGAGAAGCCCTACCAGTGCCTCTACTGCGCCAAGAGCTTCAGCGTCCGCTCCAGCCTCAGCAAACACGAGCGGACCCACACGGGCGAGAAGCCCTTCGTCTGCCCACAGTGCGGGAAGGGCTTCATCCAGCGCTCCAGCTTGGTGGCGCACGAGCGCTCCCACACCGGCGAGCGGCCCTACCTGTGCCTGGGCTGCGGCAAAGGCTTCCGGGAGAGCTCGCAGCTCATTGCCCACGAGCGGACCCACACCGGCGAGAAGCCCTACGTCTGCTCGGAGTGCGGCAGCTGCTTCAAAGCCAAGGCCGCCCTCCTCCGCCACCAGCGCGGTCACTTTGGCCTCAACTCGTTCATCTGTGCCGACTGCGGGAAGATTTTCTCCTCAGCCGCGGAGTCCACGGAGAAGTGTCCCGAGTGCGTGAACCTGAGCCTGATGTCGGATCTTGTGCGGGCGTCGGAAGAGGCTGATCTGGAAACGGCCGAAGGAGCGGGACAAAGTGACGATGCTAAGATGTGAACGGGCGAGGCCGGCTGGGCCTTGGGTGTTCTGCTTTTTTTGCCGGGCGTACAGCTAGCTTCCTCTTCAGACCCCACAAAAGGGACTGTGCTGCGGCCGACGGAGGGCCGGTTTTGTCGACGGGAGGTGACTGGGCTGCTGAATGCCTTCCCCTCAGATGTGAGATGGCCATCGCAGTTTTGGTTCCTGTTGCCAAACCGGGCCCGTTTCAGACCCTTTTGGAGGGAAACTGGAAATGCAGAGAGGGGACCAGAATCAGGTGGATCCGAAAACGACAGAGAATGCCTGAAGTTTTAGTATCGTCCTTTGCTACCCAGGGCCTAGAATGCAGTTCCTGATCAACTGGAAAGTTGGATCTGTAGCAGAGGAACCATGTGTCTTTGAAGCTCTTTTTTTTGGTCCACGGGTCCCCTTGCCATCTCTCTGAAGAGACTTCGGTTTCACAGAGGGGTTTTTTAAAACGAATTGCGTTCAACTTTTTAATGGATTTGAGCCGTAAAGAACTTTTACCTCACGAAATCCTAGTGGATGCATGTGAAATACTTGGGAGCGGCCTGGCCTTCAGATCGGGCTTGAGTCAGCCTACCTGAGCACAGAGCCAGAATGTGTTTTTTTTTTGCCTTGCATCAAAAAATAGTGGCACAGAAGCAAAAAAATACCAGAGGGGACATTAACGGAGGAAAACTGGTTTGGTCACGTTGGACCTTGAGCAACCAATTCGATCCCTATCTCGTTTCACATTTGCTTTAGAGAGCAAGCTCAGCTGACTAGGTTTTTATTATTTATTCGATAGCTAGATTAGACATGCAAGCTTTTTCTCCCTTCGGATGAAATGAGGGTGATTTGGTAGGACATCCCAATGAACGTGGGGACATCCAGGTCCAAGATGGCTGGAATGAAAGGCAGCTTTCCAGACGGGCACCCCGGTAAAGAGAGATTGCAGGAAAACATAACGTCTGAACACAACTCTTTTCCAAGAAAGCCGTTCTAGGTACCTCAAGAAGGTGTGGCTCTGTTACAAGAGAGGGAAAAATGAACTGTTAACAGTTTTGCACTTAATTCCCTGGAAGTGGAAAGCTAGTAGCTCGGGGCTAGTACAAGGCTATCTCTTGTACTACTTGCAGTGAACCTGTTCCGTAAATAAACCTATTTAGGCAGCATTTTTCCTCCTGTTCGCCCTGCAGTAGTGTATCTCAACCTTGACAACTTTTAAGATGGGTAGACTTCAAGTCCCAGAATTCCTCAGCTAGCCATGCTGGCTGGGGAATTCTGGGACTTGAAGTCCACCCATCTTAAAAGTTGCCAAAGTTTAAAAAAAAAACCCAACAACACTGTCCTACAGTAACATAAGCCACCCATTAACCACTTAGCACTTCATACCTAAACCCGCCTAAAGCCTTCCCTAACCTCATTTCCTTGCTGACTTTGAATTATGGGCATTGTAGTTACATCTGAAGAGCATGAGGTTTGGGAAGAAGCTTAGAATTCTGGATTTTTTCTTTTCTTTGTAAGTTAGGAGGTCCAGGAATTGACACACTCTGCAAACTAAAAGTTCGTACCAGGTAGGTAGATGATAGATAGATACAGTAAACAACTTCTGAAGTGGGAGATCCATATTTTTTCCTCTCCAATGGTTCTGGGGAAAAGGTAAAGCTTTGAAATTTGCCGCTCTGCAAAAAAGTGGGTTTTTTTTTTTGTAAGTCATCAGCTTTGCGTTGGCCGCACCTGGCTGAATCCAGTTGTAAAACAGTTTAAGAGTCCTAAAGTTCTGTAGAAAAGGGGGGGAAATGTCTCCGTGAAAGAATTTTTCCTCATGTGAGGGAAAATTCCTCACCAGTTTTGCCTCATGAAGGCAGCTGGGATTCCTTGCGAAGTGAAATCATTTTTTTTAAAGTTGATGTCTGTAGGACAGAGGTTCCTTTAGACCAGAGATCTCCCAACTTTTAAGACTTGTGGGCTTCAATTCCCAGAATTCCCCAGCCAGCCAGTTCATCCTTATTTCCTTCCAAGAAATTCACTGCACAGGCCAATTCTTTTGCGTTTTTATTCAGAGCGTTTAGTGCACACGAGGGGTGTGTGTGTGTGTGATTCTGTCACAGAAATTGTACCCTGCCAAATTCTTTCATTTGCAACTTAAGCCATATATAACAATCCAAGGGTCTCTCCCCAATCTTGGTTTGTCCAGATTGTGGCTTAGGCCGTCCTATCCTTAAGTTAGTGTGAATGTGAATAGAATTGAGTTGAAAACAACTGGGAGTGCCCAGGCTGGATTAATACAGCACTAACAAGAGCACTTAGACCTATATACCACTTCATAGTGCTTCACAGTCCTCTCTAAGCGGTTTGCAGAATCAGCCTATTGCCCCCCAATAATCTGGCTTCTCATTTTACGGACCTCGGAAGGATGGAAGGCTGAGTCAACCTTGAGCCGTTCAGGATCGAACTCCATGCAGTCAGCAGAGTGAGTTTGCTTTATAGCTTTCTAACCACTCTGCCACTACAACTCTTGTTACAGAGGCAAAGTCAGTGATCGCTTTCCATCACCCGTGTACGTAAAGTGCGCCTGAAAATGTGACGTCCTTGGGGCTCTCTGAGCTTGGTGGTTTTCTTGCAGACTTTCACCACCGAACTAGGCAACATCATCAGTGCCGGAGAGAGTGGGGGGTTTACCACTTCTAGCACTGATGAGGTTACCTATTAGGGTAAGGAAACGTCTGCAAGAAAGCAAGCAAGCTCAGAGATCACCAAGGACCCCATAGCTCTACCCTGAGCTATAAATATTATCTTCTGTCGGTACACCTGAAAATAACCATGGTTTAGAACAGGGGTAGTCAACCTTTTTATACCTACCGCCCACTTTTGTATCTCTGTTAGTAATAAAATTTTCTGTAACCGCCCACCGGTTCCACAGTAATGGTGATTTATAAAGTAGGGGACAAAACCTCTACCGCCCACCATGAAAGCTGGAACGCCCACTAGTGGGTGGTAGGGGCCAGGTTGACTACCACTGGTTTAGAAGAAAATGAAATGTCTCCAAAAGCTGATGCTTTGCAAGGCTGTTAACATCTCATGAAATTTCCGTATTCTTGCGAGACATCACAGAAGATGTTGATTCCTTGATGTTTTGAGGGTTGAGGATCATTTTCTTTTAAAAAATATATATAATTATTTTATGGGCACTCTTTGGAGTTGTGGAATCTGGAACGATTGCTGACCCCTGATGTCAAATATCACCCTGTACGTGACACTTGTATAGGCTCTATAATCTGATGCTGTCTTCAGCGGTAGGAAATGATATTTTTTTCTCTCTTGTTTCTTTTTTTAAAAAAACAAAATCTAATACAGGTAACAAGCAATGCCTGCCTTCCTCACGGGCTTCTTCCGTTAGCTTGGCTACTCTAAAAGGGCACATTGTCATAAGGACGTTGCCGTGCTTTCAGAAATTGTGAAATGCACACTTGAATATTTAAACCAGGGATGTCAAACTCAAGGCCCTGGGGGCCAGATCCAGCCTGCAGGGTACTTAGATCTGGCCCATGGGGCCGCCCTGGAAACAGTGAAGGACTGGCCCACAGTGCTTCTGCCAGTGAAAATCGGGCTCCCAAACTCCGTTTTTGGCTGCCACCGCAACCCTCTGCCAGTGAAAATGGTCCCGAGTTCCGTTTTCACTGGCAGAGGGTTGCAGGAGGCCATGGTAGCCGAAAACGGAGCTCGGGAGCCCGTTTTCACCGCCAGAGCGCTCAAACCACCACAGGTGCCCCCAACAGGAGTGATGTTGAGCTGGCCATGCCCCCCCCGCTCCCCCCCCCACGTGGTCAAACACAACTCTGATGTGGCCCTCAAAGAAATTGAGTTTTGATACCCCTGATTTAAACCCTGGGGGACTGGCGCTCCATCCCATGAGCGCTGCCTCCATCAATCATCCGTTGTTCTCCTGTTAGAGTAATGCTTCTCAACCTTGGCAATTTTTGAAGGTGGGTGGATTTCAACTCCCAGAATTCCCCAGCCAGCCATGGGGAATTCTGGGAGTTGAAGTCCACCCACCTTCAAAAGTTGCCAAGGTTGAATAATCCTGCATTGGGGTTTATGTAAAGCTTTCTGACTGTAAGCAAGATCTACTTGTATGAATTGTACATTGTTCGAAATGGGGAGGTCTCCTCGATTTTGTCTCCAGCTATGGAATATTACTCCAATATCCAAATAGGCTGGTCTTTAATCCCCCCCACTCTTTTAAAATTTTTGTAATGCTCTTATTTTGGGGGGGGGTTTCCTCTCTCCTCCCCAGCTTTCTGGCTTTGCTTTCATTGTGAATATGCTTTGTTCCGCATCTCACTTGGGCTCTTGGTTTTTTTCTTCGTTATTTTTGGGCGTTAATAACAAATAATAAAATGATCTCTTTAACATGCCAAAAAAAAAAAATAATTCTTCTGCCTTGTCCATCCATCTTGGCCTTGGTGTCTTCCTCACTATCCAGGTTTGCTTCTTTATCCTATTTCTTCAGGACACATGAATCGTTCCATTGGAGACTTGTTCTCCTCTCGTCTGTCGTCCAGTCCTAAATCCAGTCTGCGGATTTTGAATGTATCGTTTGCAATTCGTAACCTTTGCAACATTGGCAATATGCAGTGTCCAGTGCCCCCAAGTGTACCCATTTATATGCATATCTCAGAAATCATATAAGATTGGATCTAAATCCTAAAGGTATTTGCATATCTGTGTTCATGTTACTTTAGAAAAGACGTATTTTGTTTATTAATATCCTGCCTTTATTATTATTTGTAAATAAGGCAGTGGACATACCTAATACTCCTCCCTCCTATTTTTCTCACAACAATCACGTGAGGGGAGTTGGACTAAGAGAGAGGGACTGGCTGAAAGTTATGCAGCTGGCTTTGATCCCTGGGGTGGGACTAGAACTCACAATCTGGCGATTGGCTCAAAGTTACCCAGCCAGCTTCCATGCCTAAGGCAGGTCTAGAACTCACAATCTCCTGGTGATTGGCCCAAAGCCACCCGGCTGGTTTCATGCCTAAGGCAGGACTCGAATTCACATTCTCCTCTCCCAACACAGTTCTTTTCCGTATTCATTCCAGTTAAAGTTGCTTCCTAAACCAGTAAGTTCCCTAAACAGCCCACATGATGCAGTTGATATAGAGTATAAACTTGGCAACTTTTAAGATGTTTAGACTTCCAACTCCCAGAATTTCCTTGCCAGCCTAGGAAATTCTGGGAGTTGAAGTCTATACACCTTATAGTGGGCAAGTTCAAAAAGCACCTGGCATGCCATGTTTTCCCCAAAATAAGACCTAACTGGAAAAAATGATTTTTTTTGGATGCTTGTAATATAAGCCCTGCCCCAAAAATAACCCCCAGTTAACTCAGCCAGATGGATGCATTTACTATATTTCCCTGAAAATAAGACCTAACTGGAAAAAATGATTTTTTAGGATGCTTGTAATATAAGCCCTGCCCCCAAAATAACCCCCAGTTAACTCAGCCAGATGAATGCATTTACTATATTTCCCTGAAAATAAGACCTAACTGGAAAAAAAATGCCCTAATGCGTCTTTTGGAGCAAAAATTAAGACCCGGTCTTATTTTAGGGAAATACGGTAGATGAATTGCTGGAGGTGATGCTCGCCAATTGGTAACCAAGGAGAAAATGGGAATTTTTTCAAAACTGCTTTATTATAATTTCTATTCCTCACCTTATTCCCACATTTAATTCGTGTTTTGCTGCAATTTATGCAAGTTCATCATACTTTTAGTATGCTTATTATGAAGCAACATTTCCACAACACTCCCAAATTTCATCTACTGACTTAAGCAGGGGCCGTCCACCTTGGCAACTTTTAAGACTTGTGTCTATGGAGATTCTCCATCATCCAGGTCATGGTTGTCCCAAAGATGCTTTCTTCAGAGGCAACTGGACTTTCTGTTTTTTCTTTTGAAGATGTTTCACTTCTCATCCAAGAAGCTTCTTCAGCTCTGACTGGATGGCGCAACATAGGAGAATAAACCCATCAGGACTAGATTCAGCAGGCCACCTGCATTTAAAAGACCCGGGCCATTCTTTTGAAGACAACAAAGTCCACATTTTGGACAGAGAGGACCGCTTGTTTGAAAGGGGTCAAAGAGTCCATCTTTGTCAAACTTGAACAGCCGTTTCCCAACAGAGGTGGGACATAATCTATTTCCAGTCTACGACACAGTCCTTTCAGCCATTCCAAGAAGGCTCCACAGCCATTTGCTGAATTCAGGTGACCATGATGACACAGATAAACCTCCAGGTGGCCTTAACGACTCGCTAAAAGAATGCAAATGACCAGCTATCTGCAAGAAACATAAACTCATCCCCCACCATCCAAACAGCTTCTTGGATGAGAAGCGAAAGGTCTTCAAAGAAAAACAAGAAAGTCCAGTTTCCTCTGAGGGGGGGGTGAGGGAAGCACCTTTAAGACTTGTGGACTTCAATTCCCAGAATTCCCATGGCAGGCTGAGGAATTCTGGGAGTTGAAGTCCATAAGTCTTAAAAGTTGCCATGTTTGGAGGCCCCCCCTGGCCTAAAGTTTAACTAGGCACCAGACCACAAGCTGTCAAGCAATCTTCAAAACCCTCAAAAGTTCTGCCCGTCGAGTTCAGAACTGAGAAAAATTCAGACGGCCGTTTCTCCATCTTTGTGGATCCTCTGATGTTTATGCAGGATCGAACTCCGGCTGAAACACTTCCCGCACTCGGAGCAGCGATACGGTTTCTCCCCCGTGTGGCTCCTGCGATGCGAGATCAAGTGATCACTCCGACGGAATCCCTTCCCACACTCGGAGCACTTATAGATTTTCTCCTCAGAGTGGATTCTCTGGTGTAAAATTAAGTGCGGGCTCTGGCTGAAACACTTCCCGCATTCAAGACACTGGTAGGGTTTTTCTCCCGTGTGGATTCGCCGATGCAGAGTCAAATGAGTGCTCTGATTGAAGCACTTCCCGCACTCGGTGCACCGGTACGGCTTCTCTCCGGTGTGGATCCTCTGGTGGGAAGTCAGGTGGGTGCTTTGGCTGAAACTCTGCCCACACTCCGGACATCGGTACGGCCTCTCACCCGTGTGGACGGCGCGATGTACAGTCAGCTTCCGGCTGTGGCTGAAACTCTTCCCGCACTCCGGACAGGTGAAAGGTTTTTCTCCTGTGTGGGTGACCTTGTGCAAGATGAAATAGGTGCTCTGGCTAAAAGTTTTCCCACACGCCAAACATTTGTAGCGCCTCTCTCCGGTGTGCATCCTTTGGTGTTGGGACAGGTGGCCGCTCTGCCGGAAGCCCTTGCCGCACTCCCAGCATTGATAGGGACGTCTCTCCGTGTGGATTCTCCGGTGGACTTTGAGGCGGGATTTGGAACAAAAACTCTTCCCGCACGTGTGGCATTCGTTCTGTCTCCTCTCCCCTGCTGTTTGTGACTCGGCTGGGATCACCTGGCCGGCATCTTTGCTGGCGATGGAGACATCCCTCTGCTTTTTGGCCGCCGCCATTTTGCTTTCCCGCTGTCTTTCTGAGTCATCCGGAATCCTTGGGGGTATTTCTGCCTCTTTGGGCCAAACTTCCAGAGAGATCCCACCTGCTTCCATATATTTTTCTCTCCCTCACGGTCCTCCTGTGGAAGGAGGGGGAAGACCCAATTAATCATTCAAGACAAAGGTAGATTTAGGTGACTATTCTCAAGCACTAAGCCTGTGTTTTTCAACCTTAGCAACTTTTAAGATATGTGGACTTTAACTCCTGGAATTCCTCAGCCAGCATGCTGTCTGGCATGATTCTGAATTTGTCCAGATCAGTGTTTCTCAACCATGACAACTTTAAGATATGTAGACTTCTGGGTGAGGAATTCTGGCAGTTGGAATCTGCCAGTGGTGGTATGCTACCGGTTCAGCCCGGTTCAGACGAACTGGTCATTAAAAAAAAAACACCCGCTCAGATCAGCTGAGAGACTAGAATGAACACCCTTCGAATGGCGTGGGAGTATGAATGGATTTCCAGAGGGATTGCAGACTACAGGAACCGTTAGCGTTACTTAGGTGATCCTGTGGACACAGATAAACCTTCAAGCGTTTCAACAACCCTTGAAAAGGATGCAGACGATCAATTTGCAAGGAATATAAATCCTTCCGTTTCCCCGCCATCCAGTCAGAGCTGAAGAAGCTTCTCGAATGAGAAGTGAAACGTCTTCAAAAAAAAAAAAAACCAGAAAGACCAGTTGCCTCTTGAGGGGGAAAAAAAAAAAAAAAAAGCACCTTTGGGACAGCCACGACTTGGATGATTTAGAATTTCTGCATTGAATCTCTGGATCGCTTTGCTTGATCTGCAGGCGGTGGCTTTGCAGGCCAGCTATCTCGCAACCCCTCCCGCCCCGCCAATCAGATCCACCCTGTCTCATCTCCCAACTTCTCCCGGCCGCTGATTCAGGGGGGGTAAAAAAACCCCGCATTTTGTGACTTGACTGTGCTTTATCTCAAAATCTGGAGAGCGTTCCCAGTTAAAGCCTGGAACAAAAGCCCAACCCTTTTAAGAAAAGCCAGACCTGGATGGGGCTGCAGTTTTATTGTGGAGTGGCAGATCTTAAATTTTGAAGAGCAAAGGTCAGCACACTTCTCTGGCAAGCCTCTTTGGAGCTGCCTGCAGTTTTCTTCCCCCTAAATCTTCAGCCACCCCCTCCCTCCCCCCGCCCACAGGCCCCGACTCTTCCCCCCCCCCCCCCCACGAAAAGAAAGCACGGGGAGTCATTTCAGGGATGCCTCAACCCCCCCCCCCCCCCCCCGTTTTTTTTAAACAGCTTCTCTAGGCAGGCAGACTTGCAGGATTTAACCCTTACTTCAAATTTCCAGAGGAAGAAATAAAGAGGAGGAAAAAAAAAAGGAAAAGGCCTCTGCAGTTAATATTTGGAAGAGACAGCGGAATTTGCAGGCAGCAAAAAACCCATGTGGTGTTTTCCCTGCTTTCCAAGTTATGTCATTGCACAGTTATGTCTGCAAGATGGACGTTCTGAGTTCAAACAACATTTGATTTGGTCTTCGTTTCTTTTTTGGTTTTATTAAATTCTATTCTAATTCTATTCTATTCTATTCTAATTCTAATTTTATTCTAATTCTAATTTTATTCTAATTCTAATTCTATTCTAACTCTATTCTATTCTAATTCTATTCTAATTCTATTATTCTAATTCTATTCTATTCTATTTCTATTCTAATTCTATTCTTATTCTAATTCTATTCTTATTCTAATTCTATTCTTATTCTAATTCTATTCTAACTCTATTCGATTCTAATTCGATTCTAATTCTGTTCTATTCTAATTATTCTAATTCTATTATATTCTAATTCTATTCTTATTCTAATTCTATTCTTATTCTAATTCTA
>NW_020716939.1:96784-110455 GCF_900518725.1 Notechis scutatus | reverse complement strand
CCCTCCCTCCCTCTCTCTCCCTCCCTCCCTCCCCTTCCATCTCTCCCTCTCTCTCCCTCTCTCTCCTTTCCCTTGGCCAGTTTTGGTGAGCAACTCAGCCTTCTGGAAATTCCAGTTTCCCTTTTTTATAAAATCTTCTTGCTTCCCTTCTTCCTAAAAATCTGTTTAGCCTGTCTGCCATTTGCAGGTGCATAAAACCAATGGATCGGACCAGCAGTCTGCAATCTGATTTCTGTACCAGCTGCTCCAGTACAGCGAGTCCTCAACTTACCACAGTTCATTTAGTGACCGTTCAAAGTTTACGACGGCACTGAAAAAAAAGGGACTATGTTTTTCACACTTAACAACCATTGCCGCATCCTCTTGGTCACGTAGTCAAAATTCCTACGATTGGTAATTAGAATAGAATGGAATAGGAATAGAATAGAATTCTCTTTTTTTTTTGGCCAAATGTGATTGGACACACAAGGAATTTTTTCTTGGTGCAAATGCTCTCAGTGCACATAAAAGAAAAGATACTTTTGTCAAGAGTCAAGAATCATCAGGTACGACAATAATAGTCATAGAGGATACAAATAAGCAATCAAATCATATTAGGGAACAAATAAAACAATATAAATCGTAAAGATACAAGCAATAAAAGTTACAGTCATAAGTGGGAAGAGATAGGTAATAGGAAGGATGAGAAGAAGAATAGTAATACAGTCTTAGTAAATAGTTTGACAGTGTTGTGGGAATTAGTTGTTTAGCAGAGTGATGTCATTGGGGGGAAAAACTGCCCTTGTGTCTAGCGGTTCATGTTGATGACTGTTACTGTCTCCCGAGATCCCGCAGTCAACCAGCAAAGTCAACGGGTGAAGCCAGATTGATTTCACAGCCGTGTGACTAACTTGACAACCGCAGTGATTCATTTAACAACCGTTGTTAAGCCTGGATTCCCCAACGGGTGTTAAGGAAAACAAACTAAACAGAATGTGCAGCGAAGTCAGATAGGAAGACAGGTAAATGTGTGAGATAAGTTTTCTAGTTAACACGCAGTAAAAATACAGATACGCTTGTGCTATCAAAATTATAATTTATTCCATTTAAGAATTATAGCATAGTCATTATAAACAGTCCATTAGTCATATACCAAATTCAGTCAAGTCTTGTCGAGGATACTCTAATTGCAAAGTCCGTGTTGAATAGCCAATGTCAGTACACATATAATAAATCTGTCCAAAAACTTATCTTCTCTCCGTTGAGAAATATCTTCAAAGTAATACAACACTTCTTCTCCTCCCCGATCCAGCAAGAACGCAGTCTTCAATAAGCCAGCCAGTAAGAGCCAGAGAGTGCCTTGCTGCTTATATAGTACTTTTACAGCTGCACCATTAATTACATTCCTTTAGCTTAAAGTCACATACACTTTATCTGACAAACCATGATTCATCATTTTATTATCTTTACCCAAAACAGTTAGGGTAAAACAATGTTATCCCTAACAACCGTAAACAAGGAAGGTTGTAAAAGGGCGCAAAACTCAACGCCTGGCTCCCTTGGGGTCGTGAGTGTGAAAAACGATCCTAAGAGCTTTTTTTCCCAGGGCCATGGTAACTTTGAATGGTCACTAAATGAACTGTTGTAAGTCGAGGACTCTCTGTGCAACGATCAGTTGCTCCGGGGTGTGAACATTTCCTTTGGTATTTATCTCAAATATTTCCTATACGATGAAATACTTACAACTCGATATCACTAGGTCAGGGTTTCTCAAAATATTTCCTTCCCTAGTCTTTCACAGAATCTGAACAATAGCCAGTTTGTTTCTTTCAAAAAAAAAAAAAGGAATTACAGCCTGTCTGGAAAGTGTTGGGGGAGAGGCAAAGGCAGATATGTACACACAGATCAGAAAAGTAATCCCATGAGTACCTCCTCAAAGGCCGCCTCCTCTGTTTATCAGCCTAATTGACAAAAACCTTGGGTAACAATGCCACATCTCTATAACTGTTGTGGTTCGCCAGCAGCAGGTGCGGACGGCTGAGGTCTGGGAGAGCGAGGACTCAGATGAGGGGCCTGCGTGTGATGCAGGGATGGGGCCAGGACCATCAGGGAGTGGAGTGCTGCCTTCAGAGCTTGTGGAGGCTGGCAGCAGTGATGAAGAGGCCCCCGAGGAGCCTGTGCCCAGTGCGCGCACACAGGGCTGCTCTAAGGAAAGAGCAGTTGCAGCAGCACAGGCAACTCGGGAGTAAGGTTGCAAGGTAATGGCCCCTCCCTTAAGAGATAAAAGCCAGCTGAGAAACCGGAGTTCTTTGCAGGAAGCAAAGAAGTTTTTGCACTCAAACCTTGTGGACGTTCGGAATATCTTGGTTGGTGTTTTTTGGAGACTCTTGGTGTTTGAAATATTTCTTGGAAACTTTATCTAGTGTTCTTGGCAGCCTTGCACAACCTTGGCAAGGCTTGTTCTCATCAGCGACAATCAGTTTGAAACAGCCTTTTAACCGTGAAGGAATGGAATTCGTAAAGAATCATTAAAAGGTTTGGCTGTTACCTCTGTTTCGTGTTTGTTTCCTTGGAACAAGGTTTGGGTCAGAACAATAACTGGCTTCAGTTTGTATGACTTCGTGCTCAGGGTATCAATATTAATTAACGATTATTGGGATGATGCAAGCACAAATCAGATTGGGAGATCTCGGATTGGAAAAACCGGTGTGGTCAAATCTTCTTAAGTTGCAGATTCTGAAAGGTTACTCCAATTTTAGTTGTCTCTTCCCTAGGCTAGTTTATGACAATCTACTCGTAGAAATATATTGAACATTAAACCATCTTTTGTCCATTGGTTTGGGTAGAGCAGTGATGGCTAACCTTTTCTGCACCACACTTGAAGAAAGCCTTTGCAGACCGAAAAAATAGGCCCGTTTGGTCACTTCCTGTATTTCCGGAAATACCGGAAGTGATGAAATGGGCCCATTTTTTCGGCCTGCAGAAGCTTTCCTCAAGCCTCTGGGAGGCCGAAAAAGGCCTCCAATGGGCCGAAAATCAGATGGGAGGCGCAGTGCAGGTAAGGAGGAAGGGGGGCATTGCGCATGCATGCACAGGACATGGGGGGGGACGCACACATTGCCTTCTGGCTGCTGGCATGCAAGCAGCGCTTGCAAGCACACACACAATTTTTGGCACAGGTGCCCAAAAAGGTTAGTCAACACTGGCCTAACCAAGGAATCTCTTAGACCGTCCCACCCAGACAGCCAAGAAACCAAAATATAAACCGACAGCAAATACCACTCCTTACTAGCACTGACGATGCATTACCTTGTTTGGGTAATAAAAACGTCTGCAAGAAAACAAACAGGCTCAGGGATCACCAAGAACCCCCTCACTTCAACCTTGAGCTATAAATAGTCTCCTTTATTGGTTATACCAGTGATGGCTAACTTTTCCGTCCTCGCCTGCCAAAAGCGCGTCTCCCAAGGGCCCCCCCAACATGCGTGGCAGCTACCCGACGATTAGCTGGCGGGCGGGCGGCGGGCATGCACGCTCAGTGGACCTGCTCTGGTGCAACGGCTCGCATGCCGGCGAAGCTGGCTCTACGTGCCACTTCTGCCATGGGTGCTATAGGTTTGCCACCACGGGGTTATACCATTCCCTTGGATTATTATTATTTTATCTTTTTTAATTCCAGGCCAGAACGCTTCCTTGCTAACCCGTCTCCAATTCCTGCACCAGCATCCTTCCCCGCACCCTGAGAAACAGTTTCCCAGGACCGATCCCCAGCCAGATTAAGCATTAAGAAGCGACGATGGCAGGGGAACACAGAAACCCAGCCGGCTTGGATCTCCAGCTAGATGCCAATGTGGAAGATGGCCTGAAAGTCGAGGTCCACAAAGAAGCTGAACCCAAGAAGGAAGTGGCGGAAAGGCCTCTCAGGATTCCTTCGGAGAGAGCCAAAGAATCCGCGGAAAGAGTAACGGCGGAAGCCATTAAACAGGAGCCGGCGGCCAATCCAGAAGACTGTTGCTTGGAAGTGGAAGAAGAGAAGTTTATGATAGGCAAACAGTCCCCGGTTTCTGAGCCAGGGAATGAGCAGCTGCTGAAGGTGGAAGGAAGCGTCCATTCGGAGGCCGAACTCTCGTCCCTGGAGGAAACCTCCGACGTCGGCCTGCACCGCCGGCAGAACAGGATAATCCAGCCCCTCTTGCACATTGGTGAAGAAGCCCGGCCGTTGGTCAACAGCGCCTGCGCGAAAGACAAGACTGAATTCATAGAGGTAGGGGAGGAGGGCCTGGAAGTGACCGGCGCCAGCCTGGACATTGAACGCCAGTGTTTCCGGCAGTTCTGCTACCAGGACGCCGAGGGTCCCCGCGAAGTCTGCGGCATGCTGTGGAAGCTCTGCCATCGCTGGCTGCAACCGGAGCGGCGTTCTAAAAGCCAGATCCTGGAGCTGGTGATCTTGGAGCAGTTCCTGTCCATTTTGCCCGAAGAAATGCAGAACTGGGTCCGAGCCGGGCATCCAGAGACCTGCTTTCAAGCTGTTAGCCTGGCTGAGAATTTCCTGGGACGTCAGCAAGGGACAGAGCGGGGGGAACGGCAGGTGAGAAAGAGGGGTTGGGAAGGAGGAACTGGGAAACTGAGGCTCGGCGAGCGACATCAAGCGTGGCCACCAAAATTTGGTTGGGAGAGGAGCAACAGGTTACCGCAATGTTTTCAACCTTGGCAATGTGAAGGTGTGTGGACTTCAACTCCCAGAATTCTGGGAGTTGAAGTCCACACACCTTCACATTGCTAAAGCTGAGAAACACAGATCTAGTCTAAATATCATAACAAAATCTAAATAATCTAACAGCTATTTTCTTCCTCTTATACCTAAGAGAATCAGTTTGGGCCAATTTTGAGCATATTCCTCACCCCCTTCCTGTTCCTCCAGGCAAAATTAAATGTTTTTATAACGGTAGTCCTTGACCTACGACCATAGTTGAGCCCCAAAATTTCTGCTGCTAAGCGAGACATTTGTGAAATGAGTTTTGCCCCACTTCACGACCTACTTTGCCAGCGGTTGTGAAGCGAATCGCTGCACTTGTGAAGTTCGTAACACGGTTGCTGAGCCAATCTGGCTTCCCCATTGACCTCGCTTGTCACAAGGTCGCCGAAAAGGGATCATGCCAATTCCAGCCCACTGCAACTGTCATAAATATGAGTCGGTCGCCAGGCGTCCGAATTCTGATCGCACGTGACCAGGTGCACGCCGCAAATCTCCGTAAGTGCGAAAAACGGTCACGAGGCACAAACTGTCGTAAGTTGAGGACTACCTGTAACCTTTTTCCAGACTGTTTTCGTGTGTCCCCCCCCCCCCCCCCCCCCCCCAAATGCCTGAGTGTTCATTTGAAAAGAAAAAAGAAAAAGAGAGCTTGGAAAAAAAATCATCTCTTCAATGGCTTGTTAAGCTCCCTGGGCCTTTTGGCTGCCATTTTGAGACCCGTTAAAGAAAGGCCTTACTTCATCAGCCATTTTGTGCAATGCTTTCAAATTCCAGACAGGCAAGAGAGGCTGAAAATGTTTGCTTCCACCCCCCCTCGGACGGGAAGGCCCAGTCTCTCCAGAATGTTTGGAATTTGTTTGGAATTGCAGGAATGGAAGATTAATACAACTGCGAGAGCCAGGAAAGATACCACTTCAATTCAGGACCAGGAATTGCCGAGTTTTCAAGGGCTTGTTTCCAATAAATCAAGGAGGAACCCAGTGTTGGAATGTTTCAAACGGCAAACATTTAAATCAGCGAAGGAGCAGGTGTAGAAAAGTATAGGGGGGTCCTCGGCTTACAACCACAATGGAGCCCAACTTTTCTGTTGCTAAGTGAAACCTGTGTTCAGTGATTTTTTTTTTTGCCCCGTTTTACAACCTTTCTTGCCACAGTTGTTACGTTTGCCTCAGGGATGTTAAGTGAATCTGGCTTCCCCGTGGACTTTGCTTGCCAAAAGGTCGCGAAAAAGAATTACCTCAGGGGTGGGTGCTACCGGTTCACCCCGGTTCAAGCAAACCAGTAGTTAATTTTATTGGCGGTTCGGTGAAGCGGCAAATCCCACCCCTGGCTGGCCCCACCCCGCCCCTCCCAGGATTCCCCATGCGCTTGTTTTGGATCCCAGTTAAGTGCGGTGGCTCAGGGAGGGCAAAAAACAGGCCTCCCAGAAGTTCCGGAAGGCCAGAAACGGGCCTGTTTCCATCCTCCAGAGACCCTGGGGAGGCCGTTTTCGTCCTCCCAGAAGCTTGAGGAAAGCCTCCGGAGCCCAGGGAGGACAAAAACAGCCCCCCCCCCTCAATGGTGCACGAGGCCAACTAGGCCACGCCCACCTAGCAACCGGCCAGAGAACCCTTTGCTAAATATTTTGAAGGCCACCCCTGGATGACATCACCCCACGACATAACTATGAGTCAGTTGACAAGTGTCTTGGAATTTTGATCACATGACTGTGGGGAATGCTGTGAAAAGTGGTCACAAGTCGCTTTTTTTCAGTGCTGTGGTAGCTTTGAACGCTCACTAGGTGAACTGATGTGAGTGGAGGACTACCTCTACAGCAGCAGAGCGCAGGTTTTCAACATCAGAGGTCACCCAGCAGTTCTTGCCCTCTTTTAGCTTTGAGAAGGGCCCTTGCCCAATATCTGAAAAGGAGGGTAATTGAAATGAGGCTATCCAGATGTTCCTCGGCTCCAGCCTTAAGCCTGGAGTGCGCACTCTGAGGCTTCTTGGCGTTTAGCGTAATAGGGAGTCCTATTACAAATTCAGCCACAGAAACCCCAGACCCGTGATGGTGAACCTATGGCACACGTGCCACAGTGGCACGCAGAGCCATTTGGGCAGGCACACAAGCCCCAGCCAAACCTACCTGCACTGCGCATGCGTGCGCCTCCCAGCTGATTTTCGGCCTGTTTGAGGCCATTTTCGCCCTCCCGGAGGCTCGAGGAAAGCCTCTGCAGCCTCGGGAGGCCGAAAAACGGGCCTTCTGGAAATACCGGAAGTGCCGAAACGGGCCCATTTTCAGCCTCCCAAGGCTGCAGAGGCTTCCCTCGAGTCTCCGGGAGGGTGAAAACAGCCTCAAACAGGCCGAAAATCAGCTGGGAGGCGCACGCATGCGCAGTGCAGGTAAAGGGGCGGGGTGGGGGTGGGGGCCCATCCATGCGCGGGGGGGGCGCATTGCATCGTGGGTGCTGGGGCGCGTGCGCTTTCGGCACACCACAACAAAAAGGTTCAGCATCACTGCCCTAGACAATGCAGGCGGTCCTTGACTTAACGACCACAGTTGAGGCCAACATTTCTGTCGTTATGTGAGAGATAGTTGTTAAGTAAGTTTTGCCCCCATTTTACGACCTTCCTTGCCAGGGTTCTCAACTGAATCCCCACAGTTAATTGGTAATGAAGAACAGATTTGGCGGGCATGGCCACCCTGGAAAGAGCGATGGACCGGCCTGCGGGGTCTCTGTCAGCAAAAATGGAGCGCAGGAGGGCCATTCTCAGGCTCCATTTTTAACCACAATAGCCTCCTGCAGCCTTCTGCCAGTGAAAAACGGAGCCTGTGCGTGGCCTACCTGTGCTCCATTTTCAGCCGCGGCAACCTCCTGCAGCCCCTCTGCCAGCAAAAATTGAGCCAGTGACATTGAGCTGGCCACACAACCCTGTCCCCCTGCCCCAAGGTGACACACAACCCTGATGCAACCCTCAATAAATTGACTTTGACTCCCCTGATCTATATGTAGACAGACTGTTATTTTCCCAGTTAGTAGGTGTGGGTTTGGGGATTGGGTGTGCAGCTAGGCTGGCGGGAAAGTCCAGATCCTCCTCGCCTCTCACTCCTTCCCTTCTGCTACTGTCTTGCTGTTGGGTCTGGCTGTTTTTCTAGGGTCTCTGGCCCTTCAAAGAGGCAACTGTGGATTTCCATGGGACCGTAGGGCCACCGATGGAGTCGAGCGAATGGCCGATGTTCAGGGAGAACAAAGAAGAGGACGTCCCTTTACTGGGTAAGGATTTCCCAGCCTTTCAACCCCAAAACAGCAAGCAAAAAGGTTTAAAAAAAAAAAAAAGGCTAGCCTCAAAGGCAGAAATCTTCCCCAGGTTTCCTAGCTATTCCAGTGATGCTGCGACGTCGCTCTTCCGCTCGCTTTATTACAGACCTCCAGGAATGTTGACTTTTCCCTTCTCTGGGATCACGAAACTTCCGTTTCCATTTGAAGTACCTTGGATGCCACCCCGCTGTTTGAGCTGCCGATTGGTTGACATTCCGTTTGGTTAAAGAAGCCAGGATTGAGCTGGGTAGACGTTTCTAGAGTTGCCCCTGTGCTCTGAGACCATCCTGGCATTGCCCAATTACAAAAAAAAGGCTTGAGCTAGCACTACCAGTGGCCTGACTGGCGTCCGTGTCTTTCCTTGGGAAGCCCCCACCCCACCCCCGCTTCCGTGGCAGAGGCAAAAGCCACGTTATAAGGCGCCTCTCCTTATTTCAGCAGCCGCTCAGAGGCCTTTGGGGCAAGTGAAGAATTCCCTCTCCCCAATTCTAGGTGAGTCGCCTGCTAGAGTAGTACAGAATGCATCTGTCAACATCCAGCTCGAGAATCCACAAATAAACCCCTGGTTCATTCCTGTTTCCGAATATCTTACTGTTTATTGAATACACGGCACAATAATGTCGAAGTAAAATTAACTCTTGAGGTTCCCAAACACCAGTTCATACAATTAAACAATAATTTTCCCAGCCAAACTCTCCAGCTACCGTGTTTCTCATATAATAAGGCCGGGTCTTTTTTTTTTTTTTTTGAGCCCCGAAAAAATGGCTAGGCCATCTTTTCGGGGGTTACTTAATTCCCCCCCCTTGCATCTTCAGGCGGGTGGGCGGCGACGGCTTAGAGGTTGACCTCGGCGTTGGTGGGGCACTTCGTATCGGGGTCAACGCAGGCAGCACCATATCCGGGTGTGCAACAAAAGTACTTCCTAATGGCAAGCCCCCCCACCATTCCCCCCCATTTCACATGTTTTAATATAGGCCTTAATTTGGGGGGAGGGGCTTAATTTCATTTCATGCCTATAAAACATGCTGGGACTTCCTATTGGGGGAGGCCGTATTGTTGGAGAAACAGGGTAGTCAGATTGGATCCTACGAAAGGCATGTCCACAGATCAGTCCCAAACCGGCCAGAGTAATTAAGCAGGCAACTGTGTTTCTTTTCCAGCTTCGGTGGGGAATCCATACACCTGCTGGGACTGCGGAGAGAGCTTTTCGGGGATAGACGTGCTGGTGGCCCACCAGAGCATCCACACGGGAGAGAAACCCTTCATTTGCTCCAAATGCGGGCAGAGCTTCAGCCAGCGCTCGCAGCTGACCGCCCACGAAAAAAGCCACGTGCCAAAGAAGGCTTTCCCTTGCCCGGACTGCGAACACAGCTTTAGCAAGAAAAGCGGGCTCTTGGCTCACCAGAGGACACATACGGGAGAGAAGCCGTATCATTGTGTCGACTGCGGACAGAGTTTCGCCCACAAGTTCGACGTCATCCGGCACCAGCGTATCCACACGGGAGAGAAACCGCACGAGTGCCCCGTCTGTGGGAAGAGCTTCCGAAACACCTCCGCTTACCACGTCCACATGAGGATCCACACGGAAGAGAAGCCCTACCCTTGCTCGGTTTGCGGGAAGAGCTTCCGGCACCGGGCCAACGTCATTGTCCATGAGAGGATCCACACGGGAGAAAAACCGTACGTTTGCGTGGAATGCGGGAAGAGCTTCGGCGACGCGTCTTCTCTTAGGAAGCACAGAAGATCCCACACCGGAGAGAGGCCGTACCACTGCGGGGAGTGCGGGAAAAGCTTTTCTCAGAACGCCGGGCTGGTTCAACACGAGAAAATCCATACGGGAGAAAAACCCTACCAGTGTCCCGAATGTCCCAAAAGTTTCCGGGACAAATCGGCTTATGTCGCTCACCAGAGGACCCACACGAAGGAGACTCCCTACCGTTGCATGGTCTGCGGCAAATGCTTCGGCCATCGCTCCAACCTTCACAAGCATGAAAAAATCCACGCCCGGAGACAGATGGTTTGAGTACTCCGCTTCGTTCTGAAACCAAAAACTCCTCGTGCATGAACAGACTCGTTTGAAGGAGAAGGCGTAAAGCCCTTCCCTCACCTTGATAGTTTTTGTTTTGTCCACCAGGTCTGCGCCGTACCTTCTCTTCCTTCTCGCTTAACGGACAGCCGGAGCAACGCAGCGGTGTATGTTTGGAGAAGTCGACCGATCATGTGATGGGTGAATAGGACATTGTCTCTATGGCCATCGTGGTTTTTTCTTTCCTTGGTTTTCCTTTTCCTTACCTCTTAGATTTTTTTTTTTTTTAAAGAAAACGGATTATATTTTAAGTGAGTTGATTTAACTCATACGTTTGGATTGCATGTACGCTATAACCAGTTCAATGTGAACATTTCGGCTAGCTCTGGCTCCGACCAAGGTTTGTTCCTTACAAGCGGTCGCATCAGTGTAAGAGAAACTGCTGGGGGCTCCTGCCCATTTTGATTCCCCCCCCCCCCGTCCTGAAGCCGCGCAGGGTGTGGAGGCCTGGCGTTTGGGAGGGGGAATGAGTTACGGACGTTGAAGAGGGCAAGTTTGCGGCCATGGGATGGAGTTGAGTTTGGGTCCATCCTAAAGCGTTGCCCCCTATCGGGAAAATGGTACATGCCCAACAGGGATGCATCTGGGCAGTTTTTGCTGATGTCTGCGGCCCAAGGGCAGCTGTGAACTTGGCATCGTGAGAAGGCCTGTCGGAAATGCCATGTCAAGGATCTACCAGAGTGAACCTGCCTACCACCTTTGGTTTCTCACCTCGGCAAGGATGAGGGAGCCACCTCCCTTTTCGGGAGGGTTCAACCAGCACGTTCTTGCCAGCTTCTGATTGGTGGGGGTTTCCCCCACTTCCTTTCAGCCCTCCTCCTCCTCTTCCTCCTCCCCCCCTCCACTCCCCCTTTACCTCAAAGTAATAGCAGGTATATTTTATTTTTCTTTCTCTCTCGTCTTTGGCTTTAACGCACATGAAGATCCATATGCTCTCGGAACGCAAGTTAATGGACCTTGGCTTATAGTGATTCCATATAGGCATTGTAGAAGCTAACTTTATTTAATCGTTCTTTTTATACTGCACCCTGCTTTATTTCTCTTCAAATCTCTCTTTCGTCCAAATTTAATAAAGTCTTTCTAAATTGCATTTTGGTGTCGACAGACTATATTTTAATTCGGGGAGGAAATTAGGCTCCAAAAATGTCCTATGAATTTCTGGTGACCTGCAGAAATGATGAGAGTTCAAGATCTATACTTAGGCAAGAAAAACCAAAAGTACACATATAGACTGGGTGAAACCAGGCTCAATAGCAGTAACTGTGAGAGGGATCTTGGAGTCTTAGTGGACAACCAGCTAAATATGAGCCAGCAGTGTGCAGTGGCAGCCAAAAAAGCTAATGCAATCCTAAATTGTATTAACAGAGGGATACAGTCAAGATCAAGGGAGGTACTAATACTACTCTATAAAGCCTTAGTAAGACCACACCTAGAGTACTGCATCCAGTTTTGGTCACCACATTATAAAGATGTTGAGACTAGAAAAAGTGCAAAGAGCAACCAGGATGATTAGGGGACTGGAGACTAAGGCATATGAAGGATGGTTACAGGAACTGGGCATGGCTAGTCTACTGAAGAGAAGGACCAGGGGAGACATGATAGCAGTCTTCCAATATTTGAGGGGCTGCCCCAGAGAGGAAGGGGGTCAAGCTATTTTCTAAAGCACCCAAAGGCCAGACAAAGAATAATGGATGGAAACTGATCAAGGAGAGATTCGACCTGGAAGTAAGGAGAAATTGGGCTGTTGGTTTGATCCGAGCTATAATATTCAAACACATAAGGAGAAATTTTCTGACAGCGAGAACAATCAACCACTGGAACAGAAGTTGCTTTCAGAAGTTGTGGGAGCTTCATCACTGGAAGCTTTCAAGAAGAGACTGGACAGACATACGACAAAAATGGTGTAGGGTCTCCTGCTTGGAAAGGGGGTTGGACTAGATGACCTACAAAGTCCCTTCCAACTCTGTCATTCTGTTCTGTTATTCACCTCTGCACTTCTACTTTTTCTATCTCTATGGTCCGATAGCCACAAGGGATTACATACCAGAAATAAAAGCTGTTACCATGGGATTCAATCACCACAGAGATAGAAAAACGAAGAGTGACTGAACCTGTGCTCATTCAAACTATAGACGCCTGGTTTCCTAGAAGGCGTGAAGCTGGGTTCCTGTATTGCGTTCATTGTAAACCAACTACACAACTTGATTCACACGACACAATGAGCCACAAACTTAACAAATTGTATTTCTATGAGCTGAGCAGCCTCTGTAGCTTCGTTTCGCTTCTGTGCCACCAGCGCCATGAGGAATAGAAATGCAGACTCCGGTACGGAGCACCTTCGCACAGTCCACTAAACGTGGCTTGTTTCTAGCTTAATATGTCATGCCGACTCAAACTCAGCTTTGAGAGAACCCAACTGATCATGGCTTACTAAATTAACCACGTTAAAATACAGTTAAAACACTTAAATATGATGAATATGAAGATATTTAAAGAGGCATTAAGAATTTAAGGAAGTAGATTAAGTAACGAATTGAAAAAATTCATAAAATAAGCGGGAAGGAATTAGATGAATAAAATTAAAGAAAATATATAAAGTCAAGGTATGTTATCAATCGTGAAAGGTGAGTAGGAAATGAAAGTCAAGTTTGTACGGAAATGTGTTAACCTGGAATCATGCTGTTCGCCGAAAAAATATGTTTTTTAATATGTGAAAATTGAATAAAACTTTCTCAGAAAAAAAAACCCACTTAAATTAATGGAAAGTTTTGCCCCCAGAAGTTGTGAGTGCTCCCACACTGGAAGTCCATGGAGATTCTCCAAGAAGCTTCTACAGCTCTGTCCCACATGGGAAGTTGTTAAGAAGAGTTTGGATAACCATTTGTCTGAAAGGGTAGAGGAAAGGTGGTATTCAGCCAGTTCTGACAGGTCCTGGAGAACCAAGAGTGGAAATTTTGAGTAGTTTGGAGAAGCGGTAAATACCCACCTTGACTGGCCCCACCCCCATCTATTCTCTGCCTCCCTTTGAGTCCCAGCCGATTGGCTGGGTCTTCTTTGGTTGCCCTGCATAGGAGAACGGAGCTGGAAAGCAGGTTAGTGGGGTGAGGAGGGATTGGGGATTTTGCAGTAACCTTCCCCCAGGAGTGGGGAGGGAATGGAGATTTTGCAGTATATCCTTCCCCTACCATGCCCACCAAGCCATGCCCACAGAACTGGTAGTAAAAAAACTTGAATACCATCCCTGGGGTAGAGGCAGGGGTGGGATTCAAATTTTTTAACCGGTTCTGTGAGCGTGGCTTCAGTGGTGGGCGTGGCTTGGTGGTCACGTGACTGGCTGGGCGTGGCCCACTCAATATCACTCGCATCAGAAGCACGCATCTCCTCGCCTGGCTTCTCATGACTTTGGGGATGCTGCAACAGTCGTAAGTGTGAAAAACGGTCATAAGTCACATTTTTCAGTGCCATTGTAACTTTAAATGGTCACTCCACACAACCAAAGTACCAGCAAAGGAGGGGGGAAAAACTCCAGAGAAGTTCCAGAGACAGGAAGTCTAGTC
>NW_020716939.1:64100-86784 GCF_900518725.1 Notechis scutatus | reverse complement strand
GGGCCGCGAGAATGAGACCTCTGCTCTACAGACTTTAACCTAATTCTTGATTCTCTCTTCCTGTTATTATTTTCAATTGCTTGGAGATTTTGGGCAGTCCTCTCAAACCTAAAAGACAGAATAAATTGCATCTGTTAAGATTGGTCTGCTTCTAAAAATCTATTTGTGAATTTTGACTTGGTTACGGCTTGCTTTGTGATGCGTGGACTTCCACTGCAGAGGCTGAGATTCCTTGAAGAAGAGGTGATCTGTTTTCAGGTGGCTAAGGAAGCATCGTCGGATTCCTGGCAGAAGGTCATTTTAGGTGAAATCAAACAGGAGGAGGAGGAAGAGGAGGAGGAAGAGGAGGATGGCGCATCTCTGGGTAAGGGCCTCCCTTCTGTAGCCATGATTTTCTATGTTGGCTTGATTGTGGCTTCTTTTGCTCAGTTGCTAGCAGGTGTTCTGACCCAAACCCTTTCCCAATAAAACAAACAATAACCAAAGGGAACAGAAACCTTTTAATGAGTCTTACGAATCCCTGGTTAAAAGGCTGCTGCAAACTAATTAATTTTGATAAGCACAAACCTCGCTAAAACTCTGCGAGGCTGCCAAGAATCACAGATAAGAAATATTTCACAACACAAGAGTCTTCAAATACCGACTTAAGATACTGCAATGTCCACGAGGCTGGAGTTTCAAAACGTCTTTGCTTCCTGCAAAGAACGTCCAATTCACAGCTGGCTTTTTATCTTCTTGAAGGAGGGGCCATTACCTTGCAGCCTTACTTCCGAGTCGCCCATGCTGCTGCAGCTGCTCTTTCCTGCGAGCAGCCCAGCGTGCACGCGCACTTGGCACAGGCTCCTCAGGAACTTCCTCATCGCTGCTGCCAGCCCCCCCACAATCTCTGAAGGCAGCAGTCCACTCCCTAATGGTCCTGGCCCCTCATCTGAGTCCTCGCTCTCCTTAGCCGTCTGCACCTGCTGCCGGCCAACCACAGCATGTTTGTTAGCCTGGAGAATTATATTTTATTCAGTAGACAAATCGTAGCTTAGGACAGGGGTCTCCAAACTTGGCAACTTTAAGATTTGTGGACTTCAACTCCCAGAATTCCTCAGTCAGCCAGCCTTTGCTTGTCAGAAAATTGCAAAAGGTGATCGCACGACCCCAGGACACTGCAACCCAGTGGTGGTATTCGACCCAGTTCTGCCCAGTTCTGGAGAGCCGGTAGCGGCGATGAGCAGTGGAGACCGAACCAATTCTCTTCGCTGCTCTATGTTTGGCCCACCCACCCGCCTGGGCTCCCATACTCACTTCTACGGCCAGAATTCAAAGCGCAGCTGCTTTGCGCGGCGCAGAATAGCGCCCCGCAGCAGCGGCTGCAGCAACCAGCATCGTGCAGGCTTGCAGGAGGCAAGTTAGAACGCCTCTGCACCTGCGCAAAGTGCATGTTCGGCACGCGCACGTGCACGCAAAGTGTGCATGCGTGCAAAGCGCAGCCACCAAGTCACGCCCACCGAACCGGTGGCAACTTTATTGGAATACCACCACTGCTGCAAATATCATAAATACGGCTCAGTTGCCAAGCATCTGAATTTAGATCACGTGACCGTAGGGACACCACAACGGTCGTAAGTATGAAAAATGAACATAGATCGCTTTTTTTCTGTGTTGTTGTAATTTCGGTTACTAAACAGTTTTAAGTGGAGAACTGCCGGCACTCCGGTTACATTCTTGCCCTAGACCAGTGATGGTGAACCTTTTTGTTGTGGGGTGCCGAAAGCGTGTGTGTGTCAGCACCCACAATACATGCGCACACAACAACCCCACCTTGCCCCCCTACCTGCACTGTGCACACGCGCACCTCCCAGCTGATTTTCAGCCCGTTTGAGGCCGTTTTTCGCCCTCCCGGAGGCTCGAGGGAAGCCTCTGCAGCCTCAGGAGGGCGAAAAACAGGCCTTCCAGAAATAGTGGAAGTGGCCGTTTTCAGCCTCCGGAAGGCCTCTGGAGCCTGGGGGAGGCCATTTTTGCCCTCCCGGAGCTCAAAGGAAGCCGTGGGAGCCTTGGGAGGCTGAAAACGGGCCCGTTTCGGCACTTCCGGTATTTGTGGAAGGCCCGTTTTTCAGCCTCCCGAGGCTGCAGAGGCTTCCCTTGAGCCTCCAGGAGGGCGAAAACAGCCTCGAACAAGCTGGGAGGCGCATGCAGGTAAGTTTGGCTGGGGCTCACATGCCCACACAAATGGCTCTGCGTGCCACCTCTGGCACTCGGGCCATAGGTTCGCCATCACAGCCCTAGACTCAACCTCCTCTTAATCTGACTATTGCTTTGGTAGCGGCCCTTCCTTCTGTCCCTCAAAGTCATTCCTTTTGTCTTCTCCATACACCTCAAACTGCAAACCTTGTTTTGCAGGGCTTGAGCCTCTAAGCAAGAACGATCCTTAACTCCTTTTTGTTGGGAAAGGCATCGTTGATTAAAAGGTCAAGTGAAGTACAAGAGAGCAAAGCCAGAACTGAAAATCGTGCGCCCAAATTCCCAAGGGTAATTTCCCCTCCCTTAGGTGCTTCCCATCGCTTGCTCCCTCAGTGTCCAATCAAATTCAAAGAAGATGTTTTGGGATGGTTGGTGTGCAGATGTATTCCCTTCTCGGCCGTCTGACCTTGAAGCCGTGCGTCTGACAGATCCAATCAGGGGTGGGATTCTACCGGTTCGGACCGGTTCTATAGAACCGGTTGTTATGATTCTGTGCAGTTCAGAGAACCGGCAAATCGTGCCCCTGGCTGGCCCCTCCCCTCCCCGCCTGGTCAGTCCTTATCGCGCATGGGCAACATTGCACGCATGCCCCACATCGCTCACCGCGTTCTTCCCCGTCCAATCCCTCCTTAAGGTATTTTTCTCCTCCTGACGATCAGCTGTTCCTGTGATCAGTTAGGCTGGGATTCCCCTCGCTTACTTAGTGCTTCGCATAGGAGGTTTCCCTGAGGCCTAGGATGGCAAAAAAATGGAGCCCTCCTCCATTTTTTGCCTTCCTGGGCCCCAGAGAAGTCTTCTGGGAGCAAAAACGCCCCCCCAGGAGGTTTCCTTGAGGCCCAGAAGGCCCAAAAAATGGGGGGGGGGGGTTGCTGCCAAAAATAAAAAGAAGCCACACCCACACAGTCACAAGGCCACGCTTACCTAGCCACGGCCACAGAACCGGTTGTTACAAAATTTGAATCCCACCCCCAGATACAATGAACTGTTTGTGATCACCGAATCCTCCCCCCCCTTCCATCTTCTTCCCAGAGTTCATGGCAGACGGCACTGAGTGAAACGTGAGGTGGCGGTTCTGGACAGTTTAGATCAGAGAATGACGCAGATCCCTGTCTCCTCCCTGACAGGCGATGAGCAAGCGCCTGAGGACGCCTTGGAAAATTCTTCAGAACCAGGATCACAGCGGATTCTCTGCTCAAGAGCTGATCATAGATCCCGTACACCAGAACTAGGGGGGGCCTCTCAAAGCCAGCCAGGAGGCTACCTAGAAAAGAGAAAGGACGGCCTTCTTTGCCCCTCACCAAGTTTCCAGCAGGCTGGAGGAGTTGGAGTTGGGGTCCAGCCCAGGATCCAAGATGAGCGGTTGAAAAAGTGCCTGGAATGTGGGAAGGGCTTTGTTTGGCGGTCCGAACTGATCGAGCACCAGCGCTCGCACACGGGCGAGCGGCCCTACTCCTGCTCATACTGCGGGAAGAGCTTCAGCCGCAAATCCTACATTATAAAACACGAACGGATCCACACGGGGGAGAAGCCCTACATGTGCGCCCACTGCGGCAAGGGCTTCGTTTCCAAGTCGGACCTCATCAAGCACGAACGGACCCACACGGGGGAGAAGCCGTACATCTGCGCCGACTGCGGACGCAGCTTCAGCAGGAAGCAATTTCTGGTGACCCATCGGAGGACGCACACGGGGGAGAAGCCATACAAGTGCACTGAGTGCGGCAAGAGCTTCAGCCAGCGGACGTGCCTGGTCATCCATGAGAGAGCCCACACCGGCGAGAAGCCCTTTCAGTGCCTGGTGTGCGGGAAGAGCTTTGGGAGAAGGGATATTCTTGTGACCCACCAGAAACTCCATGTGCGAGAAACGGCTTTGCCATGCGCTGAGTGGCTGTGAAACGTCAACTTTTACCGAGCACAGGACACGAGGGGTTCCCGTCGGCAATGTGTTTGGGAAGGGATTAAAAGTG
The DNA here is from genome assembly GCF_900518725.1 of Notechis scutatus. The sequence goes on along the minus strand of NW_020716939.1, from coordinate 82,591 downwards.
CAGAATGCAGGGTGTGTGTGTGTGTGTGTGTGTGTAAATAGAGAAGATAGATACATGGATTGTGATTCAAGAAATAAGCTGGGTAAAAATTCTAGTTCGTGTGGGCAACGATAGAACGAATATCACGTGGTATTTATTTATTGATAGAGAGACACTTGGAATATTGCATCCAGTTGTGGTCGCCACAATGTAAAGAAGATGTTGAGACTCTAGAAAGAGTGCAGAGAAGAGCAACAAAGATGATTAGGGGACTGGAGGATAAAATATATAAAGAACAGTTGTAGGAATTGGGTATGTCTAGTTTTGAAAAGAAGGACAAGGAATGACATGATAGCAGTGTTCCAATATCTGTCAGGATTCCGGCAGTTACCCCAATTAAATCATGAGTCTTGAGCCAAACTTCCAAACCTTCAAAAGGATTTTGAATTATTATATATTTATTAATTATTATATATTAACATGTCCAGCACTGCCTGGGTGTAGCCGACTCTGAGACACATCATTCATTCTCACTCTTGATCTGGTTTTCCCCCACTTCCTGGGTACATCATAATTCATATTCTCCAATGGGACACATCCATAGCAAAGAGTCATCAATCATGTTCTCCAGTTAGATATTTGCCCGGCAGAAACTTCAGTCAGCAAGTTACTATCTTTGAAAAACTATTTATGGAATGCACTTTTACTTTCCAAACTGCCACACTGCTCTTTCAAACCCCTTTCCCCCCTCCCTTTCTGTTGGCAACTCTAAAAAGACCATAGAAATATTTTATGAGTTGACAATCTCGGGCTGCCAGAAAGAAGAGGGGGAGTCAAGCTATTCTCCAAAACACCTGAGGGCAGGACAAAAAGCAATGGGTAGAAACTAATCAAGGAGAGAAACAACCTAGAACTAAGGAGAAATTTCCTGAGAGTTTCTGACCGCTGGCCATGCCCACCCAGTCGCCCACCCCCAGGTCAACCACAGCGCTGATGCGGCCCTCAATGAAATTGAGTTTGACATCCCTGCACTAAGCTGTAATATGGTTACTTTGGTTGTGATACGATCTTAGATGTTGTAGCTGGTATACTATGGTACAAGGCCTAGGACAGTAGTGGCTAAACTTTTTGGGCTCCTGTACCAAAAATTGCAAGCGCGCCAGCACCCAGAATGCAATGCGTGCTCCCCCTCCCTACGCGCCCTGTACATGTGTGTGCAATTCCCCAGCCCCTTACTTGCACTGCGCCTCACAGCTGATTTTTCGGCTGGTTTGAGGTCTTTTTCAGCCTCCCAGAGGCTTGGAAAAAGCCTCTGCAAGGCTTCTCAGGCCGAATTATAGGCCCGTTTCGTCACTTCCAGTATTACAGCAAGGCTTCTAAGGCCAAATTATAGGCCCGTTTCATCACTTCCAGTATTACAGCAAGGCTTCTAAGGCCGAATTATAGGCCCGTTTCGTCACTTCCGGTATTACAGCAAGGCTTCTAAGGCTGAATTATAGGCCCGTTTCGTCACTTCCGGTATTACAGCAAGGCTTCTGAGGCCGGATTATAGGCCCGTTTCGTCACTTCCGGTATTACAGCAAGGCTTCTGAGGCCGAATTATAGGCCCGTTTCGTCACTTCCGGTATTACAGCAAGGCTTCTCAGGCCGAATTATAGGCCCGTTTCGTCACTTCCGGTATTACAGCAAGGCTTCTCAGGCCGAATTATAGGCCCGTTTCGTCACTTCCAGTATTACAGCAAGACTTCTCAGGCCGAATTATAGGCCCGTTTCATCACTTCCGGTATTACAGGAAGTGATGAAACAGGCCTATAATTCGGCCTAAGAAGCCTTGCAAAGGCTTTTTCTAAGCCTGTGGGAGGCCGAAAAAGGCTTCAAACCAACCAACCAAAAAAAAAACAACAGCTGTGAGGCGCGCACATGTGCAGTGAGGTAAGTTTAACTGTGGCTCGCGTGCCGGCACAAATGGCTCTGCATGCCACTCGTGGCACGTGTGCCATAGGTTCCTCATCATGGGCCTAGGATGTTGCTAGAACCCAGTTAGTCGTGGTTTCTTCCACAACAATGTAGTGACTTATTAATGAAGCATAAACTAGGCTTCATACCAAGCTTTCATTGGCACTTAACTATATTTTAGGATTGAAAACACATCTCAACATGTTGTTGTTGAGTTGTTCAATTAGCTTGTGTGTTCAAAGCATGGCAAACAATTGTGGCAGAGACCACAATTTTCAAACCCCATAATTTTAGCTTATAAACCATGAGTTGTGGGTTCAAACCTCAAATTCAGAGTTTATTTTCCTTGACTCTGGTTTTGCATGATTTCTGAATGGAAGACGATGCGAGTGGAAGCAATAGAGTGTCTATTTGCGGGTATTTAAGTCTTAGCCATTTATTATTTCATTTACCACATTTTTGACTTCCAGCCTTCTCTTTGTTTCAGAAAAATTCACTTCCCCCCCTAAACTTAAAGGAACCAAAAAAAATTGCACAAATATAGTCGGAAAGTCGCATGAGCAGGGGACCTACAACGTCCCTTCCAACTCTATTATACTGTTAAATGCAATGTAGTAAGATCAAAACATTGGAGCCAAGGGGCACCTTTGGGACTTTGTAAGCCTCTAGCAGGACCACTAACGAACCAATATCTGGATTTAGCACAGCCTGTTACTACACAGCCCTGTCCCAGAGGACAAATGAGTCTCCATTTCAGCATCTTATTAATCCCGCAGGACTTTTTTATGAGTGGAAAGTCATTCCTGCAATTAAGCATGTTTATTTATTTATTGAATTTATATTGCCACCTATTCATCCTTGGCGACTCAAGGCAGCTTATAGAAAATAAAACCACATTTAAAACAATCAAAGCTAAACAACAAGAATCAAGTTAATATAGTACAATATCACAAAATAACTCCCACCCCCCTGCCCTGACGACAGCAGATCACATGAGCCATTTAATGGGCTCCATCCCGTTCTGGGTTCCCCAGGCCCGCTGGCAGAACCGGGTCTTCAGCGCCTTCCAGAAGAGTGCTAGAGTGGGGGCCATTCTAATGCTTACCCGAGTAGTGCAAATGGCTGTTGAGACTTCTTGGTTGCGGAGTGTTTTCTGCCCCATATCCCTTCCCTGTTAAAGACAGGTGCAGGATTTGGGGGGATGAGTCTATGTTGTCTGCACCTCCAAGCGAAGTGAAAATGGTTCCTGTAGTCTGCAATTTTTCGGGAAATTCATTCATACTCCCACACCAGAGGTATTCAGCAGGTTCTGACCAGTTCTGGAGAACCGGTAGTGGAAATTTTGAGTAGTTTGGAGAAGCGGCAAATCCCACCTCTGATTTGCCCCACCCCCCATCTATTCTCTGCCTCCCAAGCCCCAGCTGATTGGCTGGGTCTTCTTTGGTTGCCCTGCACAGGAGAACGGAGCTGGAAAGCAGGTTAGTGGGGTGGGGAGGGAATGGAGATTTTGCAGTAACCTTCCCCTGGAGTGGGGTGGGAATGGAGATATTGCAGTTGTCAGCGTTCCGGGGAAAATCCATTCCTGTCAGTAACTCCAAGACAAACATAATCTCAAAGTACCTTTATTAGAATAGCACCTGGCATATTCTGTGGAATTCCAAAACTAAAAAGTTTTCCTGGACTTCCCACACTGTCCCAACCTACAAACCATCCCCTTTTTATTCATCGTCACATCACATGAACCAATCGCAAAGTAAGTTCCAATTCTTTCCGCGCCACACTCTTTAACCTTGAACTAACAAAAGAATTTTATTTTGTAGTTCCGGTTTGTCAGGCTTCGGAGGCAGCAGGAATTCGCGTTTGTGCGCGATCCCTGCTGCGCTCGCTGCTGGAGTGCCTTCGATCCAATTGGATTGGGAGGCTATAGTTATCCTGTAGGGATAACTGAAGAGAGGGGAGATCCGGGCAGGGGTCGGGGGATATCGCACCCCCCTTCCCCAGCCGGCTTAACTCCCTTTTCCAAAGGTGGTGGAGCGGCGGTCAGCAATGGCCGTCACAAAGAACCTCTCAGCCGGACAAGTTTTGTGCAGGAGGAAGTGAAGAAAGAGAAGGCTTTTGGCTGAACCGGGATGACAATTAACATCTGAATACCCTGAAACTTTGGCTCCTTAAGTGATATATTGTTTCCCAGAAGATCGTTAAGCTGCGGTGGAAAGTAAAGGGAAAGTTTTTTGTTTTTTTCTCCTCACTTCCCCACGGAGACAGCAGATGGAAATCGGAAATACCCGCTTTGGCAGCAGAAGGTACTAACTTTGAAAATTAAAGCCAAGGGGACATTAGATTTCTAAACACTGACATTTAAAAATTAAAATCTTTTTGCTTTAAGTGGGAAGGAAGAGAGGTAAATGATTTATACTAACGTTTGTTGAAGGAGATTGCTTGGAGTTTTATAAGATCAGAGATTAAATTGCAATAAAACTTCCAAAAAATTGAATTCTACCCCAGGAAGAGAAAGTAGAAGAAAGTGCTAAATGAAACAGACTGTGCTGATTGTGCTGACTTTGATTGCTTGATGACTTTGGGACTTTTGTGAACTATCTTTTGAAAGACTAAGAAAACATTTGGATTTTTTTACAATGGTATCTGTTGAAGAACTGAAAATGCAATTTGAAAAATTAAGAGAAGAAGAAGAAGAAGGCAAGGGCTCCTTTGGATCTATCCTTTGCTTCTTAGAAATGGCGATTTCTACTTATCAGGAAATGCAACAAGAAAAAGGCTGGGATGATGAAGAAGAAGCCATCTTTAATGGACATATGATTTTAAATGAGAAAGAAAGGGGTAAAAAGGAAAAGAAAATTGAGAATTTAAGTTCTAAAAAAACAACCAAGAAAGGGAAAAATAAGGTGAAAAATCGATATAATGTCAGAAAGCAACAGAAGAGAGGAATACAACAGAGAGGGGAGACTAAAAGGCTGGAGATTGAGAGAGGGGGGCGTAAAAAGGCTAGATTTGACAAGGAAGGAAGGGAAAAAGCGAAGGGAAGTTATAAAGGCTTAAAACAAGATGCTAATAAACAGGTTTTTTTCAGAGATAAAGGGTAAAACATAATCTAAAAAGAGATTCTGCAAAAGTACACAAGATTGTATTGTAGTATTTGTATTTGAAATATGGGTTAATAGAATATTGTAGGGAATGTGTAAAATGCCTAAGATTTAATTAATAGAGTTTAATTAATTATTTTTAATATACTATAAGATCATTATGTTTTATATTTTAAAATGTTATGTAGAATGTACTAAGCAGAATCAGAATAGAAACTATGTATTATTTTAAGTGTTAAATTTGGGGGGGAAATAGAAAGGTGTCATACTTCAACCAGTGATTACAGGGAAAAATTTGTGGTAAAGAGAAAAGATAAATAGATAATTGAAAAAGAACGGACAAAAGATACAAGTATAATGATTTAAATTGAGATTAAATAAATAAAATAGAATTAAGAGAGTGAAAAGAGAAGATATGAAATAGTATATAAGGTGAGCATGAATTTGATTTATGTCTGTACAAAAAGTTATAACCCGGGGTTAAGCCGCTTTCTAAAAAGAAGTTTTATGTTTTTATGTTATGTATTTTGTTTGCTTATGTTTGTTTATCGAGGATTAATGATGTTGGATAAGAACATATGAAATAGTAATAATATGAAATATAGTAATATGAAATACATGAAAGTATAAGTTTAATGAATAAAATTGAACAGAAATAAAGGAAGAAACAGTTGGAGTAATGTACTTAAATGAGATGTTTTATTTGTTTTGTTAAGCAGTTTTTAGAAAAGATGTTTTATGTTCTTATGTTTTATGTTTTGTTTGTCTGTGTATTGTCTTTGAAAATTAATAAAATTTGTTATTAAAAAAAAAAAAAGAATTTTATTTTGTCTACTAAGAGCTACTCAATTAACATCAGCCCCCCTCCCATTTTCTCCAGCTATGTGGCAGTGATGAATCCTGATTCCACGGCTGACAGGAGTATCCTTTCTCTGGAGTGGGGTGGGAATGGAGATTTTACAGTATCCTTCCCCTGCCACACCCACCAAGCCACGCCCACAGAACCGGTAGTTAAAAAAAATTTTAATCACACCACTGTCCCACACCATTCAAAGAGTGTTCATCCCAAAGTGCATAGCTAAATGATTATGGAGATTCTGTCATCCAGGTCATGGTTGTCCCAAAGGTGCATTTTTAGGAGTCAACTGGACTTTCTATTAAAAAAAAAAAAAAGACGTTGAGGAAGTCAGCACCATGGTCAGCTCACTTGCAGAAACCCATGGTTTCTCCCGATTGCCTTCAGCACCATGGCCAGCTCCCAATGAAACAACAGTTAAGAGCCAGGAGCTACTTTAGGTCTTTAGCTGAATTGCACTAATAGCTTAATAATTAACTCAACCCAAAAGTGCTTTTTTTTTCAGGAGGCAACTGACCTTGTGTTTTTTTCCTTTTGAAGACGTTCTGCTTCTCATCCAAGAAGCTTCTTCGGCTATGACAGTGTTGTAATGACGAGGCAGTCGAGTTGTTTGATCATGAACAACTGAATCATGATGTTTTTTATTAGTCTAGTCTTGCATTTATACACATTTTTAGTTATCCTCCATCACTGGTAAACTTTTGTTACTGCTTAACTTTCATTACTGTTTAGCATAGTAATCCAAACAATTAATTATCTCTAGTTAAAGTCTGACATATGTTTACTTCCTCTCTCTAATCCTCCTTTAGATTAGTGACTTTGTTTGCCTGAGTTGTATTTGCTTGTAAACACTCTTTATCTGAGGTTTGCCATCCGAGATTGGAACATTCCTGCAATTACAACTCTACATGACAGGATAAAATGGGGAATGGAAGGATTGTCCCGTCAGAGCCGAAGAAGCATCTTGGATGAGAAGCAGAACCTCTTCAAAAGAAAAAAACAAAACCCAGTTGCTTCCTAAAAAAGCAACTTTGGGACAACTGTGACCTGGATGACTTGAGAATCTCTACAGACTTTTAGCTTAACGTTTCTCGATTCTTGGCAGCCTGAAGACATGTGGACTTTAACACCCAGAATTCCCCAGTGGGCTCCTTTAATGTCCTACCTTTTCCCAACGGATCGTTTGATCACGTACCATCAAGGTGGTGTCAACTCTTAAGCAACCACATAGATTTTCTTCCTCTCTTTTTCCTGGTGAGCCATTTGTCCAAAATGATATAGGGCTGCGGTCACCAAACGGTGGGCCGGGGACCACTGGGGGTCCGTGAAAATTTTTTGGTGGTCTGCAGAGAAATGTCATCTCCATAGCACCCCTCCCCCAAAGCAATTAATGCAGGCTGCATGGGAACACAAGGCTGCACTGCCCACATGGCCCGTGGGAACACAAGGCTTGCGTCGCTTGCATTGCGAACAACACGAGGTAGTGAGGGGAGGGGGGAAAGGGCAGAGGGGGCGAGCTTGCCCCACTCACTCCACATGCCTCACTTGGCCACCGAGCTGCTTCTTTCTGCTTCTGCTTTTGGCTTCACGCAAGGAAAGCAGCAAAAGTCTTTCTTTCTCTCCCCAAACTCTGCCAGAAATGAATCTTCAGGACCCTGCAAGGCATCCTGCTCCAAGAGGCTGTGCCAGCAAAGACTCATTTCTGGCGGAGTTTGTGAGAGAGAAAGAAAGACTTCTGCTGCTTCTGCTGTTTTCCTTGCATGAAGCCAAAAGTCTCTCTCTCTCTCTCTCTCCCCCTGAGAACGGAGCTGGAGACAGTATCCTGTGATCCCAAATAAAGAAGGATCAATCCGTAGGAAAATGGGGTGGGGAATTTTCCTGCAGACTGTTGGGGGGATTTTTCCAGGGTCTCTGGTCTGTGGGATTTAAAATTATGAGTTTGGTGGTCCCTGAGGTCCAAAAATTTGGCAAGCCCTGTTACAGAGGACCGTTTCTTGCCGGTCACATCTACCCAACCCATTAGAGCAGGGAGGCAGGGAATGTTGCGGGTCCCATCCCTAAGGGAGATACACCTGGTGGGACCCAGAAGAAGGGCTTTCTCCGTGGTGGCTCCCTCCCTCTGGAACATCAATCCCCCACCTCTAACACTCTTTTGGAAGGCGCTGAAGACCTGGTTCTGCCAGCGGGCCTGGGGAACCCAGAGCAGGATGGACCCCATCAAATGGCTCGTGTGCTCTGCTGTCGTTGGGGCAGGGGTTAGGAGTTTGGGGGGTGATTCTTAATTTATTTTTCCCAGATGTTGTTCTATTGTACTTTATTAATTGATTCGATTCTTTTTTGTTAGTTTTTATTGGGTTTCTTTTTGTTTTAAATATGGTTTTACATTCTGTAAGCCTCCTTGAGTCGCCCTGGGAGAATAGGCGGCCATATAAAAATCAATCAATCAATCAATCAAATAAATAAATATCTGGTTTTGATTACCACATTGCAAAAAAAAAAAAAGGTGTTGAGATTTTGGGAAAAGTGCAGAGAAGAGCAACTAAGACAATTAAAGGCCTGGAGACTAAAACATATAAAGAAGTTGCAGAATTTGGGTTTGGCTAGTCTAGTGAAAAGTAGGACCAGAGGTGACATGATAGCAATGTCCCAATTTTGAGGGGCCACCACAAAGAAGAGGGGGAGTCCACTTCATTTTCCAAAGCACCTGAAGGTAGGGAGAAGAAACAATGGATGGAAACTGATCAAGGAAAGAAGCAACCTAAAAATAAGGAGAAATTTCCTCACAGAACAATTTACCAGTGAAAATTGCCTTGCCTTGAGAAGTGGTAGATGCTTCATCACCTTTATATTTTTAAGAAGAAACTGGACAGCCCCTTGTCTGAAATAGTGCAAATGTCAGGTTTCCAAGTGATGAAATCCATTTAAAAAGAAAAGAACAAAGTCCATCTTCAAAAAGATTCGTTTTATTTAGGAAAGCATCAAATTGGCAAAGTCCGTGGTAATTCTGGATCTGACCCAACCCGGAATTAGCCCACAATATCAGAAGTTAGAAACAACCCCCAAAAGTCACATTCTCCAATATAAGCAATATTGCTTGATGTCATAAATCTCCACCTCAAGGGGCCCAAACACAGACAGCTCATTTCCCACGGGAAGAAGAATCACCTAGCCTAAACAACTCTATCTCTACTCCTCCCCCCCTTAGGAATGTGGCAAACCTGAAACCCTTTCCCCCGTGACTGCCACCGAGAAAGTAAGAAAAAGAATATATAGATAGACTAACTAAAATGGCTACACTTATGTCAATTTCAGGCTTGACAACAAGGTCTCCTAGGTTGAGCCGAGGGTTGGACTAGAAGACCTCCGAGGTTCCTTCCAACTCTATTCTCATTGATATGGCTCAATCCAGTATCAATCAGAAACCAAAAACCAATATGCTTTGAGCAGATAACGTGTGACTGTGGAGAGACACAGAGCCGAGACCATCTGCTGGTATGTACTGATTGTCAGGATTCCAGCGATCGCCCTAACTACAATAATGAGCCAAACTTCAAAAAACTTCAAAAGATTTATTAGGAGCGACATACTGGCATGACCTGTATGAAGCCAACTGTGGCATATGTAACTTACAGTCACCTGTGACCCTGTTTCCCCCCTCCCCACTGGGTGTGTCATAAATCAGATTCTCCAATTAAGCATGTTCACCGGGCTGGGTATCATCAATCACATTCTCCAGTAAAGGAATTTCCTGGCAAAAGCTCTAGTAGCTTAGGTACAATCTTTTTGAGATAAGGTTGGAATGTGCTTCTGAATTCAGGGTCCCCCTGTCTCCCCCGAAAATGGGGGGGGGAGCTTTCTCATGGCAACTTGGAAACAGGCATAGGAATGTTTTACAAGTTGACACCGATAATGACTTATTTTTGGCCAACAACAAAGCCAAGTAGGTGGCTTCCTTCTGGCAGTTTAAAGTTTGGTCTAGACACAGAAGAAGAATGAGACAATCTGTTCTGGCCCAAACCTTGTTCCAAGAAAACAAACACGAAACAGAGGTAACAGCAAAACCATTTTTTTAAATGATTCTTTACACATTCCGTTCCTTCATGGTTAAAAGCCTGTTTCAAACTGATTGTCTCTGATAAGAACGAGCCTTGCCAAGGTTGTGCAAGGCTGCCAAGAACACTAGATAAAGTTGCCAAGAAATATTTCAAGCACCAAGAGTCTCCAAACAGAAACTAAGAGAGTCCGAACGTCCACAACGCTTGAGTGCAAAAACTTCTTTGCTTCCTGCAAAGAACTCCGGTTTCTCAGCTGGCTTTTATCTCTTAAGGGAAGGGCATTTCCTTGGAGCCTTACTCCCGAGTCGCCCATGCTGCTGCAGCTGCTCTTTCCTTCAAGTACCCTGCGCGCATGAGCACTGGGCACAGGCTCCTCTGGGTCCTCTTCTGCCAGCCTCCACAATCTCCGAAGGCAGCAGTCCACTCCCTGATGGTCCTGGCTCCATCCCTGCATCACACGCAGGCTCCTCATCTGAGTCCTCGCTCTCCGAGACCTCAGCCATCTGCACCTGCTGCCGGCAAACCACAACACAAATCACCTCTTGATTTATAGGGTTTATTTGACTACAAAGATCTATCCCCTGCAGTGTGATACTGGCAGTAGGTAATAGCATCGGCTGACTGTAATCGGCTGGGCTCATGAACATGCATAATGCATAACCTTATGTAGCCTTATGAAATATTGAATAGAATACTATCACTGTATACACATTTAGACTGGGTGAAACCAGGCTCTACAGCAGTAACTGCGAGAGGGATCTTGGAGTCTTAGTGGACAACCAGCTAAATAGGAGTCAGCAGTTTGCAGCAGCAGCAGCCAAAAAAGCCAATGCAATCCTAAATTGCATTAACAGAGGGATACAATCAAGATCAAGGGAGGTACTAATACCACTCTGTAAAGCCTTGGTAAGACCACACCTAGAGTACTGCATCCAGTTTGGGTCACCACACTGTAAAAAAGATGTTGAGACTCCAGAAAAAGTGCAAAGAAGAGCAACCATCGGGGACTGGAGATTAAAACATATGAAGGACGGTTACAGGAACTGGGCATGGCTAGTCTAGGGAAGAGAAGGACCAGGGGAGACATGATGATCTGTTATCTGTATACTATGGCTGAAGGCTAGGCGGGAGAACTTAAAGATCATTTTGAAATGGAAAACTTTCCATTCCCCCCCCCCCCTTTTCACAACCCTGTAACGCCTTTATTGGCGTGGAATCCAGGCAACTGAATTGAGCTGAGTATTTACTGGCCAGATGCCTTTCCTGGCGCCTCTTACATCAGGAAGTTTGCTGCTGATATTTTCTTTTTGTGCCCTGATAAAACATCCGTCACCGCCTGGGATTGAACTCTCAACCTTTCGAGTGGGAGGCGAGCGTCTTCACTGCACCGCTCAAACGGACCACTTCCATACAGTTGCTAAAAACAATGTGGGGATATATCCATTAATTCACCAAGAGCCAAGGTCTAATCAAGGAGGATTTTATCTCTTGCAGCCTCGTAGTTCATTGAGACAGGTTGTCCTTCCGGAGGCCTCTGAAGTCAGATGGAGAAAGCACCTGGCAGCGATATTTGCAGAGGTGGATATTCAGCAAGTTCTGACCAATTCTGGTGAACCAGTAGCTGAAGTTGGGAGTAGTTTGGAGAACCAATGTCAGCCTTCAAGATCTTCTGCTATTGCTTTGCATCTTTCGGCTGCCATAAGTAACGGGGGGAGGAGAGGGGATAAGTATGGGAAGCGAGCTGGAGGTGGTACAAACTAGCATTGTATAAAATGAGGAGGGGGGAGAGTGCATTCTTGCTTAGGTTTCTATTCCTTGCTTAGCTTTCTCTTCTCTGCGCAGCTGCAAACCTTTATCAAAGTATGCCAAGGTCAACGGACAGAGGCCTCATCACCACCTGAAGATGCCCACATGATGACATTCACAACTTTTAATTGGAAGACTCATTTGAACTATTGGGGGTGGGAACGCTTCCATCACTTTGTATATGTGATTTACGCGCCTATTTCCTGAGATTCAGAATCTTCGCGTTGCTACCACTTGGTTTCCAGTAAAAGATATCTTTTCTCTAATTAAAAGAGTCTAAGTCAGGGGCGGGCAAACTACGGCCCGCGGGCCACATCCGGCCCGTTGGTCTTTTTAATCCGGCCCGCCGAAGATTGGTACAGAATTAAGGTTTGATGTGAATGATTGAATGATTGCATTCATTTGATTTTGACTTGTGATGACAGGCATTTCGACACCAGGTGGCTCATTAGGCGCAGTGACTTGATTTTGCGGAGCCCGAGCCATTTCCAATTATCGCTCTTCTTCTACTGGTCAGATCAGAACCCATCTGCAGCAATGTCAAAGAAAAGAAAAGTCGACAGTGAGTGCCGGGTGTTTAATAAAGAATGGACGCCTAAATACTTTTTTACTGAAGTCCAGTCAAAGGCTATATGACTTATTTGCCAAGAAACCGTTGCGGTTTTAAAAGAATACAACATCAGCCGTCACTTTTCCACCAAGCATGCTAATTACGCCAGCAACCTTTCAACGCAAGAACGTACGGCTGCCGCTCATAGGTTGGTAGCTAGCTTGCAGGCTCAGCAAAACACCTTTATCCGAGCAACTTCCATCCAAGAAGCAAGCACGAAGACAAGTCATTTACTGGCATTCAAACTAGCAAAAGCCAGCAAGCCTTTCTCCGAAGGGGAGTTTCTTAAAGAGTGCATGGTAGAGGCAGCAAGTATTTTATGTCCTGAGACCCGGCCCGTCTGTCAAATTTTAAACGTCAATGAGGCCCCCAAGCCAAAAAGTTTGCCCACCCCTGGTCTAAGTATTTCTTTCTTGGATTTTGAATGGAGCACCAGCTGACATTCAGCAAATCCCACTTCTGACTGACCCCGCCCCCCATCTATTCTCTGCCTCCCGAGTCCCAGCTGATCGGCTGGGTCTTCTTTGGTTGCCCTGCACAGGAGAACGGAGCTGGTTAGTGGGGTTGGGAGGGAATGGAGATGTTACAGTATCCTTCCTCTGCCACGCCCACCAAGCCACGCCCACCAAGCCACGCCCACAGAACTGGTAGTGGGGGAAAAAATTGAATCCCACCACTGGATATTTGGAATAGTCTTCCAAGGGAGAACTGAACACATGAGTGCCTGCCATGTTTAGGAAGGGCAGGGAAGAAGTATGTGATTGGACCCAAAAGTTGACAGGAGCAAAATGGTCTTTTTTTTATTCATTTTGACATTGTTATTTAATGTATGGCAGTAGTAAATTAGCCAGGATATTACAGTGGTCGTCTAATGGTTGTTTGGCTGCCAAAGAATGCTAGCAGGAACTGGGCCTGGCTAGTCTAGTGAAGAGAAGGACCAGGGGAGGCAGGATAGCAGTCTTCCAATATCTGAGGGGGCTGCCACAGAGAGGAAGGGGCCAAGCTATTTTCTAAAGCACCCGAAGGCCAGACAAGGAATAATGGATGGAAGCTGAACAAGGAGAGATTCAACCTGGAAATAAGGAGAAACTTTCTGGCATGAGAACAATCAACCCATGGAACAGACGTTGCCTTCGGAAGTTGTGGGAGCACCATCACTTGAGACTTTCAAGAAGAGATTGGACTGCCTTTTGTCAGAAATGGTGTAGGGTCTTCCGCTTGGGCAGGGGGTTGGACTAGATGACCTACAAGGTCCCTTCCAACTCTTGATTATCTGTTAATCTGTTAGTCCGTTTAGTTCCCACTTGTGCGCTACCCAGGATGACCCACAGGGGGCAAACTAGCTCCACACCAGAAAGACGAGCGGCATCCTGCGGCATCATCCGGGGCCACTTCTCATCACCAGTTGCCTTGCAGTGGGGCATCCAGCTCTGGCAGACGTCTGACCGCAACAAACCCTACCATGTTTCCCACTGAAGTGGTACTAATTTATCTACTCGCAGGTTGCCGCTTTCAAACTGTTAAGTGGGCAGAAGCTGAGGCAAATGACGGGAGATTCATTCTGTCGTGCAGTGCTAGGACTCAAACCGCTGGAGCAGAGACTGGCTCCAGGGTCTTTAAACCACTGAGCCACTGTGCCTATTTCGATAGGTAGAACCCCATGGGCCGGTCCTTACATGCCTTTCTGTGTTGGCGGTCCAAAGGAGGGAGAGATAGGAGCCGTTATTCATACATGGGCATATGCGAACAGGGCCGCCAGCGCGCACATGATGTAAATGGGACAAGCATGCACAATGCTCGCAATGCTAGCGCCCGCAGAATGTTTGTGGTGACGCTACGGTGATCGGGAATGCATGCATGCACACACGCACACACACCTGTCATGCCCCTGGTGGAGACTGACTCTGAGGAAGAGGAGGAACAGCCAACAGGGAATGGAAGTGTGGCTCCAGAGGTTGTGGAGGAGGCTGGGGAAGGGCAGAGGCCGGCTGAGCAGTCAGAGGAGGACCCAGGCCCATTCCCTCCCCGTCCTAGGGCACACAGGGAGGAGAGGATCAGGGGATAATGTGGTCTACTCTGGAGGAGAGGGCCATGATCCCCTTCATGGGTTGCAGGTGTGAGATCTGCATAAGAGTTTGGACCTGCGTGCTAACAGACGCTGGAGACAAATTAGTGTTTTATTCTTAAAGAAGGTTTATCTTGGTTGGCGTTCTTCCAACGGACTGTCCCTGGTTGTTATCTTCCTGAAGTTGGCAATTATTTATCCTGGTCTGTCAAGGAACTTTATTCAATGCGGTTTGTTTTTGGTTTTTTGCTTCGTTATCGGCTCTTTGAATGTGAACTGTGTTTCTTTCCTTTGAAATGTGACTTTGAAAATAGTTTACTCCTCCACTGGGAACAATTAAAACAGTGAAGCCAAGTTGAAGGCATCAAAAGGACTTTTAGTTACGTTTTGGTTTGTGTTATGTTTCTGATATACTCTGGGTCATCACACACACCCATGCACTGGCCAGCCACTCACACAGCCCAATGGTTAACACGCCACAGTCCAGAAGTGGTAGGTTGGGGACCTGTGCCTTAGACTATCTTAATGGGTGGGGGTGGAGGGGTTAAGGGCGGGGGATCTGCCCTTGAACCCCTGGCCTTTAGTCGCTGTGCAAACACCAGCGCCTGCTCATTAGAACGTGTCTCCAAGCCTGATTTGAATATTCACTTATATTCCGCTTCGCTCGCAGCTTGACAAAAGAATCGGGTGGTGGGGGAGGATTGGAATGTCAGTTCTCTGGAAACACTGTTCTCCCTTCAAGGACACCCCCAGCAGATGCCACAGCGGGGCCAACCGGTTCCCATAACGAAATGAACTGAAGTGATTGGTGGACGTAATACATTTGTGGGTGGCTCATGGAGAAAAGGGGTGCATAAGCGCACCTACGTGCCTACCGTCCCTGTCCTATTTCTCTTATTCTTCTTTTATTTTTCTTATATGTAGCCATTTCATGTATTCACAACTATGTATTCACTTATACTTATTATCTTGTAAACAATTGGCAAATCAAATAAATAAATAAATAAATAAATAAATAAAACTATGCCGCGTCTCAGCCGATCTTCTGGGTCCTGAAGATTTGCTTGAATAAACAAACCACCTCTCCTTTGTAACGTGGTTACAATATTGCTTTATTCACACACAATCACCCTCCTCCGGCAAGAACAGCATCCGCCTGACTCTAATTGCCCCTCGCTTCTTTAATCCTGGTCTGTCATCACCCTACCTATCCTCCCCCCTCCCGATCTACTAGCCACCTGTCTTCCTCTCTCACCCCGGATCCGTACAGCTACCATCACCATGTGCTCCCCCTCACTGTCCCATCGGTGTGCACCGGGCCACCCCCTCCCAATCCCAGGCAGTCCACAGGTGGTCTGTCAGGTTGCTGAGCCACGGTCTCTTGCCATCTGAACTTTCGAAGCTGCAGCGGCTGGCGCGCAAAAGCAGTTCCAAGGGTTCGGACCTGCAGCAGCTGGCACGTAACCTTTGGCTCATCAGGTCGGCTCCTTTAGTTCAGAATTGCAACGGCAGACGCATGACGGATCCTCTGACAAGTTCGCCTCCGACAGCGTGCTTTGCCATGGGAAGCCGAGCTGCTTTCGCTTCTTCTGTGCAACGTCAACTCATAAAACATTTTGTATACACGTTTTATAGTTATCAAAAGAAAGAAGGGGAGAGGGGGAGTTTCAAAGAACAGGTGGAATCGAAAGTACATTCCATTCATATTTTCTTCGAAGACTGATTAGATGACTGAAGCTTCTGCCATGCAAAAATCTAATTGGAGAGCATGATTGATGACTCTTGGCTATGGATGTGTTTTGTTGGATGATACACCCAGAGGAGTGGGGGGGAAAAGCAGGATCAAGGATGGCAGTGAATTACGTATCTCAGAGTCGGCTATGCCCAGGCTAATGCCGGCATGTTAACTTCTAATAAAGCCTTTGAAGTTTTGGGAGTTTGGCTCGAGGCTCATGATTTAATTGGAGTAACTGCTGGAATCCTGAGAGTGGATTTAATTCAGTAAAGTTTGCACTCTTGGTAAAACAATATCCCAAGGAGTTTCTTTTTCTGGATTCTCCAACTGGACAGTCGACACACAGCAGTAACCACCATCTGGATTTTTTCACCCGCTCTTCCGCGCCCCCCCTGCCTCCGTGGCAACTAAGGGACACGGGTTGAGTCGCAGCCAAGGAACAAGACAGCACGATCCACGCTTGAATTAATTTAAATTTTATTTAAAAGTTCATTTATTGAATATTCATTATTAAAAGTTCACTTACTGGATATTATTACTTTCTGTACATTTCCCAAACGGTTTTAAAAAATTACTATTCGATGGGTGTTTCGCTACAGTATCTGCCCAACTCATAAAATCCTGATGATCTCTTTGGAAGGAAGGATTCCAAATCTAGAGCTAGACTGTAGCTCTCTTAGGACTGATGTCCAAAAAAAAAAAAAAGTCACGGAGTAGGGAAAAGAGGGGAAACAGAGCATCTCCAATGATCAAGGGACAGGAAGATCTCCCCAGATACAAAAGGAGTAACCAATCAGATGCCCCTTCATCATTTTGAGATGCAGCTCTGGCAAATATCTAAGAGCAGCTTCTCAACGTAAATCAAGAATGCCCTAACTAGACAATAAACATCATTATTTCTACTTCGTTGTATCTAGTCCTCCTATTCTGACCTAGACCTCCCAAGATCATGAGGCAGACTTCCTCATCCTGATAAAAAACCCATTTTTTATATAGGAAAGTGAATTCCCCTCCAGCAGGAAGAGTCCCGGCAAACAGTCTTTCATAAGATTTCACAACTACAGACCTTTTATCACGCTTGGAGAGTCGCCAGGCCGTTATCTTCCAAACGCCACGCTGTAGCAGCAATGACTTGGCAAGAAGTCAGGAACAGATCTTCAATCTTAATGAATGGAACTAATTGTCTCCTGCAAACACCACGCCCCTTTCGCTCCTCTTTATTCCCTAGGGGAGGGGCCGTTCACCGTCCACTTAAGCCTTTACTCCCGAGTCGACCCTTGTTCCTTAATTGTTCCCTTCCCCGGGCAGCTCTGTGCATGTGCACACTGGGAACAGGCTCCAGCTGTTCTTCTGCCCCACTGATCTCCGACTCCAAAGGCAGCTGATAACTGTCAGATAGCACTATCTCTGCCTTCGACGCAGAGCACTTGTCAGAACATTAGACTCCAGGATTGGCCCACGTTCCTCCCCAACCTCCTTACTGTCCGAGTCTGCCACCAGCTGCTGGGCCACAACACTTTCTTCATCTCCTTGGTCAGCCAATTCCTTTCTGCAGGTAGTCCTTGACTTATGACTGGTCGCTTAATGGGCGTCCAAAGTTACGACGGACCTGCGTTGGGGGTATTTACTACCTAGATTCAAAGATACAATAGTCACTCCTCCCATGGTCACCCAATCACACTGCGAGCATTTGGCAACCGGGCCATGTTTACAGCTATTAGCAGGGCCCTGTGGTCACGTGACCAGCATTTATTTCTGGCTTCCATTAAAACGGCCCCATAACAAACTATCTGTTCATTGAATGGCCACCACCAAAAAGTTTGTAACGTCGTGACTTCCGGCCATAATGGGCAGACTCCATTACAGTCGTAACTCAAGGACTACCTGTCTCTGATTATCAGTTTCCTCCCTTTTTATTAGCAGTCACACTGTTATGGAGCAGACTTGTGCAGGATTGACCAGTTGCGATGCTGCTTTCCAACGAGGAACATTTCTCAACTCTTTTGTAAGCCAACTAATCAGGAGAAAACTCACTTAGCTACAGAAACCTCAAGTGATAAGAGAATCCTTCAAGCACCATTAAAAATAAAATAAAATAAAAGGAAAGGGGAAAAAAAAGAATTACTTTCATGTACAAATACCCAAACAATAATACACCACAAGAAAAGCCAATTCTTGCATTCATACCAGCCCTGGATGGATGGATGGATGGATGGATGGATGGAAGGAAGGAAGGAAGGAAGGAAGGAAGGAAGGAAGGAAGAAAGAAAGAAAGAAAGAAAGAAAGAAAGAAAGAAAGAAAGAAAGAAAGAAAGAAAGAAAGAAAGA
>NW_020716939.1:25601-38954 GCF_900518725.1 Notechis scutatus | reverse complement strand
GGCCAGCATACTTTAAAGACTTGTGGACTTCAACTCCCAGAATTGGCTGGGGGAATTCTGGGAGGAAGTCCACAAGTCTTACAAAGTTGCCACGTTTGGAGACGCCCGCACTGCTCTATTTCATTCAGCCCGTTCCGACCCAAACTTCTTAAAACTGCGGGGCTCTGTAAGCTGAACCATCCCCCCACCCCCAGGGTTCCAGATCTTTCTTCTTCCACATCGGCTGCCTTTAGGGGAAGAGGGCTCCACCCTGCGGAAGAAACCGGGAGACTTTGAAAGCAAAGTCTTTTAAGCAAGCCACGATCGCCACACAAGCCACGATCGCCAGCCTGCAAGCCTTCGGTAGAACTTTGCCACCTTCCCTTCCCCCCTGAAATCACTTCGCGGGGGGGTGTTCTTTTTTGGGGGGGGCTCCTCCCCTCCCCCCACCTCGCCCCAGATCCCTTTTTTTCCTCCTTTTTTTCTTATTTTTTTTTTAAAATTATTATTTTTGTTGCAAACCCTCTTCGTCGTTGCATTTCAGCAAAGGGTGCAACCCGCGTCCCCCCGTTTTTTCACCGCCGCCGCCTGCAAGCGGACGAGGAGCGGCAGCTGGCGGCTCCCTCTCCCCCCCCCCCCCCCCCCCCCCCCCCCGCCCTTCCCGGGGTTGCTGCGAGAGAGCAGCCCGGCCTTCTTCTTCCCCGGCAAGGCAAACTTCCTCCCTCTGAACTCCCACCCGGCCCATCCAAAGAACGGGAGCCCCGCCCGGTAGAAAGAAAAGTCCGGCCACCTCCGGGCTCCTCGTCCCGGAAGGCGCCGCCGCCTCCCCGCTGCCCTTTTGCACTCACCCCGATCTCCCTCCCACGAGCTGGGAAATTCAAAGGCCACTTTCCCACGGGAGGCGGGGCCGGAAGTGACCGGGACTGTTTACATCCCGCCCTCCCTCCCCGCCGCAACTTCCTGTCCTCTCTAGGAAGCGGGGGTGGGGTGGGGTAGAAAGGAGGGCTGGGGTTGAAAAGGGGAACGAGGAGAGAGGCGGGTCTGTTATATTGTAATGCAGGGGGGGTCTCCAAACTTGGCAACTTTAAAGCTTTGTGGACTTCAACTCCCAGAATTCCTCAGCCAGAATGACAGCCATGTTGTGACACTAAAGCAGGGGACCTCCAAACTTGGCAACTTTAAGGCTTGTGGACTTCAACTCCCAGAATTCCTCAGCCAGCAGGACAGCCATGTTATGGCCCTAAAGCAGGGGACCTCCAAACTTGGCAACTTTAAGGCTTGTGGACTTCAACTCCCAGAATTCCTCAGCCAGAATGACAGCCATGTTGTGACCCTAAAGCAGGGGACCTCCAAACTTGACAACTTTAAGGCTTGTGGACTTCAACTCCCAGAATTCCTCAGCCAGCACGACGGCCATATTGTGACCCTAAAGCAGGGGACCTCCAAACTTGACAACTTTAAGACTTGTGGACTTCCTCCTCCAGTCATGTTAGCTCAGGAATTCTGGGAGTTGAAGTCCACAAGCTGTCAAGTTTGAATATCCTTGTTCTACTCCAACTCCCTGCTCAAGTAGGAGAACCTATAACATTTCAGATAGGTGGTTGTTCAGTCTAAGACCTAGAGTGCTGCATCTAGTTTTGGTCACCACACTATTAAAAAAGATGTTGAGACTCTAGAAAAAAAATGCAGAGAAGAACAACCAAGATGATTAGGGGCCTGGAGACTAAAACTTACTATGAACAATTGCAGGACTGGGCAGGGTTAGTCTTGTGAATAGAAGGACTAGGGGAGACATGATAGCAGTCTTCCAATATCTGAGGGGTTGCCACAGAGCTGAGGGGGTCAAGCTATTTCCCAAAGCACCTGAGTAACCAGTTTACTAACTTATCAACTGCAGTGATTCACTGAACAACTAGGCCAAGAAAGGTCATAAAATGGGGCAAAACTCACTTAACTGTCTTGCTTAGCAGTGGAAATTTGAGGCTCAGTTGTGATTGTGAGGACTACCTGTATACATGCACGCATGAAGTGTTGCCTTCTGGCAGAAGGTACAGAACAATTAAAACTCGGACCACACGTTTTCTGAATAGTTTTTATCCCAGAGCTATAATTGCACTTAACAATGAACTTAAGGACAACCATCAGTGAGCTGTTGGACAATATTACTTGGTTTGTTGTGTGGATGCTTGTGTGTTTTTAGGGGGGTGGGGAACCTTGGCGGGTGGGGAAGTGTTTGGGGATTGTCATGTGTGTGTGCAAGTTGGGTCTGGTCTCTAGGTGTTGTGTGAATGTTGTTGTATGTATACTGTGTACAATGACAAGAATTCAATCAATTCAATCAATCAATGCCACAGAAGCTCCATGGGGACCGGATTTGGACAAGTCTCCTTCCTCAGCCCCAGAACTAGTGACAAATAGTGGGGAAGGGTTGAACTAGGAATGGGGAGACCACGATTCTGGGCATTTTAAGCTAATCCTTCCCCTCAACACCAGAGAAGGGAGGAATTCAGACCTCAAGGAACCCCTGCATAAAAATGATGGAAAATATTAAATTTTGCCATACAATTCATTTTGAACCTGTAAATCTATATTTTACAAGCAATAGCAAAGGCAGGCAGTGGATTCACTCACACCCTCTAAAAAAATCCCACTGGTGTCAGGGTTAGTATTAGGTGGGGCACAATTTTTTTTAAAAAAAGTTTACTTTTTTCAATCATGAACTCATGGAACCCAGTTGAGAAACGGTGCTCTGAACAGTAACCAAGTCTAAAAAAAAGTTCAACCACTACCACTTCCTTAAATAGTTTTTGAAAGAGTGTGTGTGTTTAGTCTTTATTTTGCTATGTGCCAACTTTTGCCCCAATCGTGATTTTCGTCACACATCTGCTTCTTATGGACTGCACTGATTTTCCAAGAGTGGATTACCTATCCAAAACACAAAATTCTTTCTAAATCAAATTTACACTTAGGGCAAAGCTTAAGCAACAACACGAAACTCCCCATGGAGAAATTAGAAGGGAAAAACGCCATTCTGAGACTCCCACTATACACATCTACTAATCAACCTAAACTAATCTGATCTACTAATCTGATGTGGACTTTGTTCTCCAGAGATCCTTCTGGCTCCCCCACCCCAACTGATGACCTTCCCAAAAATTTTGAAAACCTGATTTCCCCCCCTCCCCACTCCCTCCCTAGGATTTGAGACAAGGTGGCTGCTTTCCAGCATATCAATGCATTCCCTTTTCCAAACACATGGCCGTCCGCGTCTTGCTTGGACTACGACTCCCGAAATGCCTCGCGCTAAGTTGGGAGACGCAGCGAATCGCAAAGCCATTCCAGGCGCCGGTTCGTGGAACGAAAAGGTTGGGGACCACGCAGGGGAGGAAAAGAGAAGACTGCCGCACCCCACCCCTCCGCGCAGCTTCCCCTGAGGAGGGGACGCTCTAGGAAAAGGAGGAGGAGGAGGTGGTCTTGCCTTCCTTCTTTTAACCCTTCGAAGTCTGCGCTGCAGAAGAGACCGCAGAATGACAAATCCATCTCTTCCTCTTCTTCCTTAGTAGTTTAGTTTAGTTTAGTTTAGTTTAGTTTAGTTTAGTTTATAGTTTAGTTTGTCAAGCATGTATGAGAAAACAAGTATAAGTATGAACATAGCATATAAACATATAAGTGTAAACTGGTATAAGTATATACATAATAAATGCATAAGCGCACAATTGTGCCTACCGTCCCTGTCCTACTGTCCCGTTATTAGTTCCCATTTCTTGTATTTAAACTTATGTTTATTCTTGTTTCTGTTAGATTGTAAGCTTTTGACAAATAAATAAAATAAAATGAGTACAATTAAATGGGAAGAGTAGGGCAGGGATGGTAGGCACGCTGGTGCGCTTATGCATGTCCCCTTACAGACCTCTTAGGAATGGAACACATGGTAGACAGTGTTAAGATTAAAGTTTTGGGAGTTTGAGAGGATGTAAAAACAGAGTCAGGTAGTGAGTTCCAGGCGTTGACCTCTCTGTTGCTGAAGTCCTATTTTCTGCAATCGAGTTTGGAGCGGTTTACTTTGAGTTTGTATCTCTTGTTACTTTGGCAACTTCGTGTGTTATTGTGGTTGAAGCTGAAGTAGTCATGGAAAAAATTTATCCTTTTGGGTCCAGTTCCAAGTGGGGAAAAAGACTCTGAAAACATGGTGGCTGCTTGGAAAGATGGTTTAATGGTGGACAGGATCGCATGGCTTGGAGCTCCAAAGTGAAAAGGATGATCACGTGCTTCAAGATGTTGGGTGAAGGAAAAGAAAAAGGGCCAAGATGCTGAGAGACCGTTCATTTTATTCCCACCTTAGTGTTTCCTGTTCCTGTGTAAGAAATGTATCCCATTGGCTGTCAGACTCCCAGGGGGCGGGGGTCTTAGCTGGACCCCATGCCTTCACCTGCGTGCTGGCTGATGCAATCTTCCCAGGCCAGGTGGTGAGGTGGGTAGAGGCCTTTGTTATGTAGAATACTCTCCCCCAGACCTTAATGGCCTGCCCATTAACAAAGGTGGGAGTGATCTTCTGCTTCTGAGGCGAGTTTCTGCTTCTGAGTTTCTACTTCTCTTTTTAGGGGAAATATTCTGCCTTTTTAATATTTCCTAGGATATTTCATTTTTCTAGGAGAGGGGGTGGGTGCTAACTTCCTACATAAGCTTAGGTCAGACTGTAGGCGGCATAGTTCTAGGTTGTCCAGGTCGAAAATTTCAAGCCTGGTAGCATAAGATATTCTATTGTGAGTTGAGGAGTGAAGTATTCTCGTGAAATAACTCTGGACTCGCTCGCTTGTATTAATGTCTGTTATACAGTGTGGATTCCAGGCAGATGAGCTGTATTCGAGAATTGGTCTGGCGAAGGTTTTGTACTGGCTAGTTTTGCGTCCCAGGAAATAACCCCTGGGATAACCTTGCCCAATTTGCTACGTCTGGATTCCTCAAGAACAGCGGCCAGATTCACACGCAAGCGGTTTAGCCCGAGTCCAACAATGTTGTGACTTAATCACTTGAATCAAATCTTTTAACCAGTGGTCTGGAATGGAGTCCAACATTTACGTTGGTAAGTGAGACAGTTGTCAGGTGAGCTTTGCCCCATTTTACGGCTTTTCTTGCCACGGTTGTTGAGTGAATCACTGAAGTTCTTCCGTTAATAACCCAGTCGTTAAGTGAATCTGGCTTCTCCGTTGACTTTCCTTGTCGGAAGGACGCAAAAGGTGTTCACTAGATCTGGGGACACTGCGACCGTCATAATGAGGAGCCAGTTGCTAAGCATCTGAATTTTGATCACATGACCACATGGGTATGCTGCAACGGACTACCTCAGTGGTGGGATTCAAAATTTACCATCACCGGTTCTGTGGGCATGGCTTGGTGGGCATGGCTAGGTGGTCATGTGACTGGGTGGGCATGGCCAACTCGACATCACTCATGGCAAGGTGAGGTGGCACCTTGCCGTGAGTGACGTTGAGTTGGCCACGCCCATGCGATTTGTGTGAACATGCGATTTGTGCACGCACAGATAACAGCAACACCGAGCATCAGCTGTTTCTTAGCTCAGCTGAGGCGCGGCAATTCACTCTGCTGTGCGAATCAGTTGAGCTAAGAAACAACAGAATATAGGAGAGGTGAGAGGTGTGATGACTCGGGGCGTAGCACAAAAGCAACAAAGTCACAGAAGTAGGTAAAGTCCCTTTAATACCTCCAACTTGGCCCCCAATGTCCAGTTATCTCTGGCTGGAGAAAAAAACTCTCCCAGAAATTCAGTCCGAACCCAAAGTACATATAAATTATAAATAAAAACCAACACAAACCACGCTGCAGCAATTAATGAGACAGGGCAGGATAAAGAATTGCAGACTTCAAAAGATAACAAAACACACGCAGTTGGGAGGACGCCAAACCCAAATAAGACTTGATAAAGAAAGATAATTCACGCTTTGCTTCCAGCAAGGTGCTGTGCGCAAACGCCCTTTTTAAATCCTGTTTTCCCAGCTGCAGCTAATGAAGGGAATCAGGGCCCTTTTCTCCCCTGTAACCCACATAACTCACGTTGCTCCCTTCTCCGTTCCTCCCTGCGTGACCTAGGATGAAGAGGTGGTGGCCCTGGGTCTTCCTCTGAATGCCCAGCCGGACTGTGCTCTTCCCCCGTTTCTTCCACAGCCATCAAAAGTGGATCACAGCACCCCAGGGTACCGCAACCATCATAAATGTGAGTCAGTTGTCAAACATCCAATAGGAGCCATGGTGGCTCAGTGGTTAGAAGGCAGTTGTCATGCCCTTGTTGGAGTCTGATTCTGAGGGTGAGATTGAGCAGCTGAGAAAGAGTGGGAGTGTGGCTCCGGTGGCTGTGGAAGAAACGGGGGAAGGGCCCAGTCCGGCTGGGCATTCAGAGAAAGACCCAGGACCACCCCCACTTCATCCTAGGGCACGCAGGGAGGAACGGATAAGGGAGCAATGTGGTTTATGGGGGAGGAAAGGGCCCTGATCCCTTTCATTAGTTGCAGCTGGGAGAACAGGATATAAGAGGGATATTTGCACACAGCTCCTTGCTGGAAGCAAAGCGTGCATTATCTTTATCAAGGCTTATCTGGGTTTTGGCATCCTCCTAACTGTGGGTGCCGCACCTGGCCTGCCGTGTTAATTACTTCAGCGTGGTTTGTGTTGGTTTTTTTATTTCTAATTATCTTTACTTTGGGTTCGGACTGCATTTCTTCCCTTCGTAGACCATTTTGATCTCCAGCCGAGGATAATTGGACATTGGAGGCCAAGTTGGAGGCATTAAAGGGAATTTATTCTACTTTTGTGACTTTGTTATTTTTGTGTCACTCCGACTGCCGGCAGTTCGAGTCTCACCAGTTCAAGGTTGACTCAGCCTTCTGTCCTTCTGAGGTGGGTAAAATGAGGACCCAGATGGTTGGGGGCAATAGGCTGGTTCTGTAAACCGCTTAGAGAGGGCTGTAAAGCAGTGTGAAGCGATATATACATCTAAGGGCTATTGCTATTGCTATCCAAATGTAAATCATGTGACCATGGGGATTCTGCAGTGGCCATCCGTGTGAAAAATGGTCACTTTTTTCAGTGCCGTTGTAACTTCAAACGATCGCTAAGCGAACAGTTGTAAGTTGAGGACTACCTGTATATATTTATTTTAGAACATTTACATGGCCGTCCACTCACACATGGCGACTCAAGGCGGCTTACACAGATATATAAAAATAGCAGATAAAAAGAATAATAAAGAAAAATAGTAAAATAGTAAAATAATAACCCCCAACATGTATTCATACAAGCCATTTAATGGACTCCATCCCGCTCTGGGTTCCCCAGGCCCGCTGGCTGAACCAGGTTTTCAGCGCCTTCCGGAAGAGTGTTAAAGAATTGTGGCCAATCTAATCTCCAGGGAATGATGTTCCAGAGAGAGGGAACCACCATGGAGAAGGCCCTTCTTCTGGGTTCCAGAATATCTCTCTCTAGGGGATGAAACCTGCAATATTCCTTGCCTCCCCACTCTTGTGGGTTGGGTTGATGTAACTGGCAATGGTCCCTGTGATGACCGGGGGTGTGGCACAAAGGCAACACAGTCAAATAAGCAAGAAGAGTCCCTTTAGTACCTCCAACTTTGCCCCCAGTGTCCAGGTTACCTTCAGCTGGAGAAAGAACTCTCCCAAGAACAGCCTTTAAGTGGAGGAAATTCAGTCCGAAAACAAAGTACATACAAACTGTAACTAAAAATCCACACAAACCATGGTGCAGTAATTAACTTGACAGAGTAGAAGTATTTTAACAGATGGATCATTTGAGATGCAGTCATTGGTATATAGGGAGAAGAGAAGTGGAGATAGCACACAGCCTTGGGGGGGCCCTGTGCTGATTGTACAGGTATCATGTGATTCTGCCTAGCTTCACCTGCTGCTTCCTGTCTGTTAGGAAGTTTATGATCCACTTACAAGTGTGTTCAGGTACCGCTAGTTGGTTTAATTTACTTAGAAGAGTGTCTGGAATGATGGTATTGAATGCTGAACTGAAGTCTACAAAGAGGACCCTTGCGTAGGTATTTGGAGATTCAAGGTGTTGTAGGATGTAATGCAGAGCCATGTTAACAGCATCATCTGTCGATCTATTTGCTCGGTATGCAAACTGCATGGGATCTAACAGCAGATCCGTGATGGTTTTCAGGTGGGACAGCACAAGCCTTTCAAAGATTTTCATAACTACAGATGTTAGAGAAACTGGTCTGTCGTCATTCAGTTCCTTGATGGAGGGCTTCTTTGGCACTGGGATGATGGTAGAGTGTTTGAAGCAGGAAGGAACATAGCACATCTCTAGTGATCTATTGAAGATTCGGGTGAAGATGGGGGCCAATTGGTCAGCACAGACTTTTAAGCAAGAAGGAGTTATCTTGTCTGGCCCTGGTGCTTTTCCTGGCTTCTGTCTGTGTAATAGATCTTGCACTTCTTTTTCTGTGATCACCAGAGGTTGTGAGCCCAATGGATTGGGGCCAGTTGTACGAGGCTTGGCTGTTCTTGGTATGTTTGAGATGGTGGTTGTGGAGATAGGTGGCTGTAGTTTCTTTTCAAACCTGCAGTAAAACACATTCAGGTCATCTGATAGTTGTTGATTTCCTTCTGCCCGGGAAGAAGGTTTGCTGTAGCCAGTGATGTCACCCCTAGTCCTTCATTTCACTAGACTACATAAAGACAATTCCTGCAACCATTCTTCATGTTTTAGTCTCCAGGCCCTTAATCATCTTAAACAACAGACAAACAAACAGTTAAACCAGTGGTCACCAACCAGTGGGCCGGGGACCACTGGTGGTCCGTGAGAAAATTTTGGTGGTCCACAGAGAAATGTCCCCCCAAAGCACCCCCCCCCCAAAGCAATTAATCCAGGCTGTGCGGGAACACAAGGCTGCACCGCCCATGTGGCCTGCCCACCTGCTGGTCCCCACCCTTCGGCCCAGCGCAAACCTTACCTTGAGTAGAGCCACCGGCAGGGGAGGGAAATCCGCCCCAGGCTGGCTTGCTGACATTGGTGGGAAAGTCGGTCTCATATTCCAAAGCTGCAGTAGTCACAGGACTGGCCCTTTGGTCAGCCTGGAGCAGCTCCTCCAGTCCATGGCAGGCCGGTGTACCAGGGTGGAGGACCAGCTGCTCCAGGATGACCAAAGGGCCAGTCCTGTGACTATTGCAGTTTTGGAATATGAGACTGACTTTCCCACCAACGTCAGCAAGCCACTGTCAGTCAACATTCATATTAGTGGTCCGCGAGATATAAAATTATGATTTTATGATGATGATTATTTGGTGCTCCCTGAGGTCCAAAAGGTTGGTGATCCATAGTTAAAGGTAGCCTACATTGTTAGGGATGTACCATAGGAGCTACATTTTAATGACAAGCAGGTTTGATATTTAGATTTGCAAGTTGAGGTGCTCCTGCCCTGCCCTTTGATTATGAGGTGTGTGTATTAGATGTGTATATTTGGATGTTGCCCTGAGGACCTGTGAAGTCTAGGAAGGACAATTGCTCTCAGATACGTAGATTTTTTTCCTAGGTGTGGAGTTATTAATAGAGAGGATTGAATTGTGATTGATCCTTATATTGAGGGGATTTTGTTTTTTTGATGGAGCCAATGAAGTGCTCTTAATTTTAGTCCCAAGTGTCAAATACAAACCAAGAGGTTTTTTTTTTCTGTATCTTTATTTTGAGGTTTGCTAGCAGATCAGTGTCTTTTAATTTTCGAATTTTTCTGAAGAAAGTGATGCCATCACTTGAGACCTTCAAGAAGAGATTGGACTGCCATTTGTCAGAACTGGTGCAGGGTCTCCCGCTTGGGCGGGGTGGTGGTGGGGTGGACTAGATGACCGATAAGGTCCCTTCCAACCCTGATTATCTGTTATCTGTTATGCGAAAGACTCAAATCCCTGCTTTTCAAACTGCTGAGCCTTCTAAACATTCAATCCAGCCAGGGGCTTTCCAGAAAAAAAAAAGAAAAAAAGAAAAAATCCATTCACCCTCCTCCATGAAGCCAGCTTTCCCCAGCCTGACACCTTGCAAGTTGCAAACTCCAGCGCCCATAACTTATAAGTACGATGGGAGTTGGAGTCCAACATATCTGTAGTTCGGACCTGCCAGATCCCCGAATGGAACGTCCAGGGTGAGGGAGAGGGCTGGCAGTCGAGCCTGCCACCCCGATTCCTAGAGGGACCGTACGAACGCGCGATCGAGGGGAATGGGGAGGCGATAAAAGGGAAAGCCACCCAGATTCCTAGAGAGACCTCACGAACGCCCGAGCGAGGGGGGGGCATAAATAGCGAAAGCCGCTTCCTGTTCCTTCTCCCTTACGTTCCCCCCTCCTCCCCACTTCCTCTTCTCTCGTTCCCCCCCTGTCCCCGCCCCCCCCTCCTCCGCCGGCGCCCTTCCCATCGCTCCGGCGGAGGCTGGCCCGCCTGGCGGCATCTGTGATCGCCGCGGCTCTTCGGAGAAACGGCTTCCGCGGCGCATCTTGCAGGTGGGGTTGAGCGGAGAGGAGGACCCCGCCGTTTCCCTTCCCCCCCGCCCCCCGCGGCTGGTTTTTGCAGACAAAAGGAGCTTGGGGGTGGGGTGGGGGGCAGAGCCCGGGATGGGGAGGGGAGGGAGCGCAGCCGCTGAACTGGGGAAAGTGGGAAGGGTCCTGCCCGCCCCCTTTAAATGGGGAAGGGGAGCCCCCCCCAGTAAAAGCTCCCTTTGCTTCCCTGCCTTAAACCCGATCTGAGCTCTGCAGAAGCAGACAGATGTCAAAGCCTTTCCTTGCATGGGAAAAAAAGGGGGAGGGGATTGCAGCCAAACCTTTGCAAACTGGGGTGCCTTTATTTTATTTTATTTTATTTATAATTTATTTGTCACGTTGACCTGGGTGCTCATCTCTCTCTCACGAAGTGGGCGGGATGCAAATAGAACCAGGGATTCAATCATTTCATTTTGCAAACGGTTTGTTGGTTGCAAACCCTTAGCAACAACCGTCAATAGAGATAGATTTCAGTAGCAATCAAAACCAGTTTCCTGGCTGTGAACTCTAGTGGAAACGGATTGCCTTTAGAAGTTGTGGGTACTCCGTCCCTGGAGGCTTTTCAGAAAAGACTGGGCAGCCATTTGTATGAAATGGTATATAATAAGGGCTCGTGCTCGGGCAGGGGGTTGGACTAGATGACCTCCAAGGTCCCTTCCAACTCTTGTTATTCTGCTATCCCTGTTAAATAAACAAAGCCACAAGAGGAGAGAGGTATTAGAAATATCACCAACGGGCAAACTCCCTCTAATGGCATCTCCAGCTCGCTTGGGGGAAAACCCCCACATTTTGAGGGTTTCCTGGAATGTCCTAAAAGTTGGGGCTGACCTCATCTGGGAGGCTGTGATGAGGATGAGTGAAAGGCAGATGGATGATTGACAGCTGTTCTACCCCCCCCTTCCCCTGTTTTGTTAAGGCCTTGCTGGATTTGATGGTGAAGTGTAACGAAAGAAAAGGGCTTCAGCCCCTTTAGGCACATTAGTGGGGCTCCAAGGTTGGACACCCCACCTTCAACTCAGTTTGGCTTCTCAACCTTGAATGGAAAGAACCAGAATGGATTTTGGGGAGGAGAAGCTAAATCCTGCTTACTAAACCTGGGCTGGGCAGGCAGAACAGAGGAAAGCAAGTATCTTCATCAAAGATTTCTGTACAAAGGCACAACTGCAAAAGCTAATTGAAGAGGGGTGCTTGCCAGGCCCAGTGCTTTATTTATCATAAATGGCAGGTTGTTGTTTTTTTTCCCTGCCAAGCTGTGTGGTTTAAAGTGGAGCTTTTATCTACCTTTCTCTTTGCATGATCAAAGAAATGCGTAAGGAGGGAAAACGCTGTGGGAGAACACGTCTAGAATGTTCCTGCTTGGAGTCTTAGTCATTTGAAATAAACCCATTTAGAATAATAATAATCCTCTTTCCCTTTTCTTCCGCCGTCTGTCTCGGAGAAGAAAAACTTGAATAGCCGATGTGATATTTTGGACTGAAGTAAGATCTTTATTTGGATCGCTCGGTGTCTTTCCAAGCGAGGGTCAATCTCTAGAAGGTGGAGAGAAAAAAAACTAAGGATAGAAACAAGTGAAGCGTTTGTTTGCTTTCAGATGGCGATCGAAGAGATGAGTCACCGAAATTGTCCCTTCTGTACACGTGCTCAATTTCATGTCACATAATAGGAACTACTTGGACTGAGCAGGTGTTCCGTGCAATAGAAAAAGGAGGATTTATTGATTGATCGATTTATTTATTTATTTATTTAACTGTATTTAGAGCCTGCCCTCAATACAAATGAGGTTCTGAGGGGTCCATAATATTTTTTAGATGTATTTATTTAATACAGGTAGTCTTTGACTTAGAACCACCATTGAGCTCAGGTTTTCTATTGCTAAGCAAGACAGTTGTTAAGTGAGTTTTGCCTCATTTTACGACCTTTCCTGCCACGGTTTAAGTGCACTGGTTCGCTTGGTGACACGGTTGTTCAGTGGATCTTGCCGCCCCCCGTTGTCTTCGCTTATCAGAAGGTTGCAAAAGGTAAATCACATGACACCTCCCTCCGGGTCCCTGCAACTGTCATAAATACGTACCAGTTGCCAAGCGTCTGAATTTTGATTGTGCAACCATGGGGGAAAGCAGCAACAGTCGTAAGTGTGAAAAATGGTCATCAGTCACTTTTTGCAGTGCCATTTGTCACTAAACAAGCAATTGTAAGTTGAGGTTACCTGTACAATGTAGAGGTGGCCTTGATTCCAGAATACCCTGACATTAAAAAAAGTGAAAACAATTATGAAACAGATAATAATGAGCATCCATGAGGTAAATTCTGTAAGGCAACAAAACACCCTAGACCAGGGTGTCACCAAACTTTTGGACCTCAGGGACCACCAAACTCATAATTTTAAATCCCGCAGACCAGAGACCCTGGGAAAATCCCCCAAAAAGTCTGCAGGAAAGTTCCCCACCGTGTTTTCCTACCGATCAATCATTCTTTATTTGGGATCGCAGGATACCGTCTCCAGCTCCATTCTCAAGAGGAGAAAAAGAGAGAGACTTTTGGCTTCATGCAAGGAAAGCAGCAGAAGCAGCAGAAGTCTTTCTTTGTCTCCCCCAAACTCCGCCAGAAATGAGTCTTTGCCAGCACAGCCTCTTGGAGCAGGATGCCTTGCAGGATCCTAAAGACTCATTTCTGGTGGAGTTTGGGGAGAGAAAGAAAGACTTTTGCTGCTTTCCTTGCGTGCAGCCAAAAGCAGAAGAAGAAAGAAGCGGAAAGAAGCAGCCCGGTGGTCAGACGAGGCGAGTGGGGCAAGTTCCCCCCCCTCCACC
>NW_020716939.1:11234-25501 GCF_900518725.1 Notechis scutatus | reverse complement strand
CCCCCCCCCCCCCCCCCCCCCCCCCCCCCCGCTCACCATCTGTTTGCAATGCAAGCGACACAAGCCTTGTGTTCCCGTGGGCCATGTGGGCTTGTGTTTCCATGCAGCCTGGATTAATTGCTTTGGGGGTGACATTTCTCTGTGGACCACCAAGATTTTCTCACAGATCTAAAGCGACCACTGCTTTAGAAAATAGCTTGTCTCCTTCCTCTCTGTGGCAGCCCCTCAAATATTGGGACACTGCTACCATGTCTCCCCTGGTCCTTCTCTTCACTAAATTAGATTTTATTCTCTAAAAAAAATCCCAACTGGTGGGTGCCTCTGGAAGAGCACAATCAACCAGAAAGCAAAACGTTAACAATGAGATCCAATAAAAGCTCACGGATAACTAAACACATTGCGCAGATTATTCCATTAAAGCAGATTCCATACTGGCTGGAGAATTCTGGGAGTTGAAGTCCACAAATCTTAAAAGTTGCCAAGTTTGGAGACCTCTGCATTAAAGGGTTGTAGAGATGGTCCTTAGATTAAAGGGCCAGGTACCGCCAGCTGCAGGAACAAAACAGTACTTTAGCTAGTTCTTAAAGTGAGGATACAATGGGCCATCTCTACTTCCTGAGGGAGAGAACTCCATAACATGAGGACACTGCAACGAAGGCCTGTTGAGGGTTCATACACCTCATCTGCCTCACTTAGGAATCTGGACCAGCAGTGGGCCTTTTCTCAATGATCAAGCAGGCCGATTACAGGCAGTCCTCGGACTTAACAACAGTTCATTTAGTGATCGTTCCAAGTTACAACGGCACTAAAAAAAAAAGCAACTGATGGCCGTTTTTCAGATTTACGACTGTCGCAGCCTCCCCAGGGTCACGCCATCAAAATTCAGACGCTTGGCAACTGACTCATCTTTCTGACGGTTGCTGTGTTTCCCCCCAGGGTCATGTGATCACCTCAGTGGTGGGATTCAAATGGTCTTATCGCCAGTTTGGTGGGCGTGGCTTGGTGGGAGCGCTTTGCCTAACGCACGCGCAGCTTTCCTCACACCAGCCGAGGCCCGTAGCGCCAATCAGCTGCGAGGATAAAGAAGAGAAAAGCGCAGGAACAGGTGGGAAGGCCGATCCTGCGCTTTTCTCTCTTTTTTTCCTCTCAGGATTTTTTGCCTCCTCTCAGCTGATCGTCAGCTTTTTTTTTTACTACCAGTTTGGGCGAACCGGTCTGAACCAGTAGCATACCACCACTGGATCACCTATTTGCCACCTTGTGACAAGCCAACTCAATGGGGAAGCCAGGTTCAACTTTACAACCATGTGACTAACATAAACAACGACAGCGATTCGCTTAACCTCTGTGGCAAGAAAGGTCGCAAAATGAGGGCAAATCTCATTTAACGAATGTCTCACTTAGCCAGAACGATTTTTGGGGACTTAATTGTGGTCGTAAAGTCAAGGACCATCGGTATAATCTTTTTGGAACGTCACCTGGTTCATCTTTCTTTTTTTTTTCTTTTTTTTAACGAAGTGAGCGGCTGGCGGACAGATGGACGACAGTGAGGAAACCGTCGACCTGAAGACTCCCGGATTCCTGGAACCGTGTGTTTCCTTCCTGGAAGCAGCCCCTGACATTTCGGGTTTCCGCAAAGTAGAAGGGATCTGTGAGATCCAACACGGATCGGTGGGTCTGCCCAGCATGATCCCTGTGCTGGAAGAAGGCCATCCCGTCGTCGAAGGGACGTCTTACATATGCTCTGATTGCGGGAGGAGTTTCTGCAGCATCTCCAGCCTGATCAACCATCAAAAGCGAAACCACTCGGGGGAAAAGCCCTACAAGTGCGCAGACTGCGGGAGGAGCTTTCATCAGAGCTCGGATCTCGTGAAACACGAGAGGATCCACACAGGAGAGAAGCCCTATAAGTGCACTGTGTGCGAGAAGCGGTTCAACCAACGCTCCTACCTGATCGTACACGAACGCTTCCACACGGCGGAGAAGCCGTACAAGTGCTTCCTCTGTGGGAAAAGTTTCTGCTCCAACGCCCACCTCATGACCCACCAGAGGACCCACACGGGGGAACGGCCCTATCAGTGTCCCGAGTGCGGGAAGCGTTTCACCACCAGCTCCAACTTCGTCAACCACAAAAAGACCCACACGGAAGAAAAACCTTACAACTGCTCCCTCTGCGAGAAGAGCTTCAAGCGCAGCTCGAACCTGATCCAGCACGAGAGGACCCACACGGGCGAGAAGCCGTATACCTGTCTCACGTGCGGGGAGAGTTTCGCGTCCAATTCGGGCCTCGTGAAACACCAGCGGAGCCACACGGGGGAGAGGCCTTACAAATGCTCGTACTGCGGGAAGTGTTTCAGCCAGAGCATGATCCTCACCCAGCACGAGAGGACTCACACGGGCGAGAAACCCTGCAAATGCCCGGCCTGCGGGAAAAGCTTTCGCTCCAGCTCGGATCTCGTGAAGCACAAAAGGATCCACACGGGGGAGAAACCCTACAAATGCTCCCTGTGTGGGAAAAGCTTCACCACCAGTTCGGATGTGGTGAAGCATGAACGGACCCACACGGGAGAGAAGCCTTACAAATGCGGCACTTGTGGGAAAAGCTTCAGCCAGAGCGCGCACCTCATGCAGCACCAGAGAATCCACACGGGGGAGAAACCCTACTCCTGTCTGATTTGCGGCAGGTGTTTCACCTGCAGCGCGCACTTAGTGGTCCACAAACGGACCCACAAAGACGGGGAGGTGTTAAAAGTATAACCGTAGGTGTTGTCTCATGCTGGTGGCTTGCATTTACTAGCAGGCCTGCTCTGTGTGTGTGTGTGTGAGGGAGAGACAGACAGAGCCAAGATGCTATCCGGAGACAAAACTTAATCCCAAGTTTTGTCTGCTGCCACGAAGCCAGATATCTCTAAACCTAACTAGAATCCAGAATAGAGGACGATAGGAAAAAATGACCTTAGTAATGGGTCTGTTTTTATTATGCATGGAAAAAAGAAAAAATCAAGTTAGGAGAGAAGCCATAATTTTTCCCACTCCAATCCAGACAGGGGTGGGAGAAGGTCTGGAGCTTGCTCTGCAAAATTGGCGGTAAACCTGAAATGAAATTAACTAGATTACCTTCGCCAAACACACTATATTGTGATTTTC
Source organism: Notechis scutatus (assembly GCF_900518725.1). Next base: position 22,354 of record NW_020716939.1, on the reverse strand, counting down.
ATGAATTGTGATGTGTGGTTCCTTTGTAATAAATAGATGGTTGGGGGTTGTGTGTTTTTTCTGGGCCTTTTTTTGACATGGGCCTCAATTTTGGGGCTGGGCCAAGTTGGAAACTCTGAAATCGCAGATTTTTTCCCCCCTGACATTCGAGTTATCCTCAGCAGCTTCTGCAGGAGTGGTCAAAAAAAGCCAAAATGGCAGCCACAACCTTATAGAATACAAGCCCTGCCTCTTTTTTTACAAATACAGGTAGTCCTCGACTTACGACCACAATTAAGCCCCAAGATTCCTGTTGTTAAGTGAGACATTTGTTAAGTTCGTTTAGTGGCCATTCGAAGTTACAATGGCACCGAAAAAAGTGACCTTTGACCATTTTTCACACTTATGACCATTAACAGCATCCCCATGGTCGTGTGATTTACTCTTCTGACTAAGGCTTCTTGAGTCAGTAACAATCACACGCTTAGTCCCCAAAACCCTATTTTTATTTCAACGGCTGTGAATTATATTCATTCATAGCCCGTAATGAGTCCCAAGCAGTTTGTGAATTGTCCAAGAGACGTCTGCCACGGTCTTTTCGGGAAAAGGCTGATAAGCACCCACCTTTATCTCCCTTGAAATGCTGCCAGTGACTAAATTGCCAATCAGCTGTACAAGGCCAAACAGAGCACAAAGTCAACACGGAGCTTCAGAGTTTAAACCGACCAGAACCAAACCAGACCAGACCAAAGTTGCTTCCTGCAAAGGCTCATGTCCTTTTGCTCCTCCTTTGTGTCTTATGGGAGGGGCCAATTATCTCCAAGCCTTATTCCCGAGTCGCCCCTTTTGTCTTAACTGTTCTTGCCTTCTGGCAGCTCTGCACAAGCGTGCCCTGGGAACAGGCTCCCGCTGTTCCTCTGCCTCGCTGATGTCAGATTCTGGATGCTCCAGAGTCGGCACGTAATTCCCAGGTGGCCCTGGCCCCATCTCTGTATCGGACACAGATCCCTTCACCGAGTCCTTCCCCAGACTCCCGACTGGCCCATGTTCCTCCCCACTATTCGACTCTGTCTATGGGGAAGCCAGATTCATTTAACAACCATGTTACTAACTGAACAACTGCAGAGATTCACTTAACAACTGGGGCAAGAAAGTTCACAAAGCTCACTTCATCCATTTCTCACTTAGCAACATAAATCTCTGGGCTCAGTTGCGATCGTAAGCCGAGGATTACCTGTACAGGTAATTAGTGTGAATTCAAATATGGTGATACTGGATTTGCGGTAAGATTATAGACCAGGGATCCCCAAACTTGGCAACTTTAAGACTTGTCTGGACTTCAACTCCCAGAATTCTGGGAGTTGAAGTCCACACAAGTCTTAAAGTTGCCAAGTTTGGAGACCTCTGTTATAGACTGATACTGGGTTGCGTTTAATGCAAGGCAAAAATTTGTTTAGTGGGAGGCTAGTATGCACATCTGAGACTAGTGTCTGCACAGCTGCCGTTGGGGTTTTAGATGCTTCATTGTTGTGCATAAAAAATGGTAAAAAAAGTAAAATTCCATTCTAGGAAAGCTCAAAAAAGAAGAGGCTCATGTTGAAGAACAAGAACAGGAGATATCGGTAGCTGCTACCGTCTGGATATTTTATTAAAATGTATTTATTTATCTCCTGCCTTTATTATTTTTACAAATAAGGTGACAAACTTATCCAACACACCTTCCAACCCGACATATGTACACAGCAACATATGCATATACTGTATATGTATAGACATACCCAATTTCTGCAACAGTTCTTTATACCAGGGGTCCCCAACCACCGGTCCGTGGAACAAATCCTACCGGGCCGCTGGTTTGCTGGGCGCCGCCATCTTGTTTTGATGAAAAAGTGCTTCCGGTGAGCTTTCTACCCAGAAAAGCTCATCGGAAGCACTTTTTCATCAAAACAAGATGGCGGCGCCCAGCGCTTCACTGGAAGCACTTTTCATCAAAACAAGATGGCGACGCCCAGCTGATGCCGGTACCGGGCCGCGGCATAAAAATGGTTGGGGACCACTGCTTTATACGGTTTTGCTTCCAGTCCCCTAATCATCTTTGTTGCTCTTCTCTGCACTTTTTCTAGAGTCTCAACATCTTTTATTACATTGTGGCGACTGAAACTGGATGCAGTATTCCAAGTGTGGTTTTACCAAGGCATTGTAAAGTGGTATTAACACCTGATCTTGATTCTATCCCTGTTTATGCAGCCTAAAACTGTGTGGAGTTTTTGGGCAGCTGTAGCACACGGCTGGCTGATATTTAAATGATTGTCCATTAGGACTCCAAGATCCCTCTCGCAGTTACTGCCATTGAGTGAGATACCACATATACTGACTGTACTTCTGCATTTGGTTTTTCTTGCCTAAATGTGGAACCTTCTTACAAATAAACTAGAAAACATTAATCGAAGTCAGTCCTTGTTACTGAAATATTACCCAATGGGGCCCCTTATTCCCATCACCATTGTAACTTCGAACAGTCACTAAATGACTGATTGTAGGTCCATGATTACTTGAACAGGTACTCCTTTACTTACAACACTTATTTAATGACTGTTCAGAGTTACAAAAGCACTGTAAAAAGTGGCTGATGACAGTTTTGCACTTATGATCGTTGTAGTATCCCCATGGTCACATGATCAAAATTTGGGTACTCGACAACTGACGTATTTATGGTGGTTGCAGTGTTTCCAGGTCATGTGTTCTGACCCAAACCTTGTTCCAAGTAAACAAACACCAAACAGAGATAAAAGCAAAACCTTTTAATGCTTCTCTGCGAATTCCATTAATTCGCAATTAAAAGGCTGTTTCAGACTAATGGTCTCTGATAAGAACGAGCCTTGCCAAGGTTGTGCAAGGCTGCCAAGAACACTAGACAAAGTTGCCAAGAAATACTCCAAACAAAAAGTCTTCAAACACCAACCAAGATAGTCCGAACTTCCACAAGGCTTGAAGGGTGAGAACTTCTTTGCTTCCTGCAAAGAACTCCAGTTTCTCAGCTGGCTTTTATCTCTTAAGGGAGGAGCCATTACCTTGCAGCCTTACTCCTGAGTCGCCCGTGCTGCTGCAGCTGTTCCTTCCTGGGCACAGGCTCCTCGGGGTCCTCTTCATCACTTCCACAATCTCCGAAGGCAGCACTCCACTCCCTGATGGTCCTGGCCTCATCCCTACATCACATGCAGGCCCCTCATCTGAGTCCTCACTCTCCGAGACCTCAGCCCTCCGCACCTGCTGTCGGCGAACCACACCATCATGTGATCACCTTTTGTGACCTTCTGGCAGGTCAACAGGGAAACCAGATTCGCTTAACAACTGTGGCAAGAAAGGTCATAAAACGGGACAAAGCTCACCGAATACCTGTCTTGTTTAACAATGAAAATTCTGGCCTCAATTGTTGTCGTAAGTGTAGGACTACCCGTAGTGGAATGGAAACAGAGGGACTTATCTTCCTTTCCCTCTTACTTAACAGATAACAGATAATCAGAGTTGGAAGGGACCTTGTCGGTCATCTAGTCCAACCCCCCCTGCCCAAGCGGGAGACCCTACACCATTTCTGACAAATGGCAGTCCAATCTCTTCTTGAAAGTCTCAAGTGATGGCGCCCCCACAACTTCCGAGGGCAACTTCTGTTCCATGGGTTGATTGTTCTCACTTTTTGCAAAACTCAGGTGCTCCCTGGGTAAATTACAAATTATACAGTATTTATGTATATCAGTGGTTTTCAAACTTGGTAATTTGAAGATGTGTGGACTTCAATTCCCAGAATTCTCCAGTTGGCCTGCTTCTCTTTTCCTTGTTTTTTAACTTTTTACTCACTACCGAACCCCATACCTCTTAGCTACTTCAGTGCCCAATATAACTATGCTTGAGATATTTTAACCCAAGCGATTATTGGTAAATAGGTGAGGTCCACTGAGGTGCTGCCCCCCCCCTCAAGAATGAGATTTGTGGCAGAGCTTCTAAACCAAAAAACAAATTATTTATTTGAACAATACAGCATTACAGGTAATATATATACAAGTGGTGTACAAGACGATAATCATCAACATTAATATTGGAAGCTAGATTCCCCCTCAATTATTCAGGCAGATTGTGGGGGGGGGGAAATCAGAAAACCTCAAGTAAGGTTGTGCATGCATTTCTACTCCCCATTCCCAAGATTTAAAAAAAACACCCTGCTTTTTAAGGGTTCAAAGCTTGTGGCAAAATCTTCAAATGGCTGGGTCCTCACTTGTGTGTCCCGTTGCGTCATTAAACATGCACCCTTGATCCATAAACGTCCACTGTCTCTGGAGAAACAAAGGTCAGAAAAAAAAAAGTGCTTTTCTGTGAATTGGATCTGCCGGGGTCAAACGGACGCTTAGTTAAGGCCTGGGAAAGTGATGGTTGACCTTTCTCCAACCAGTTTCTTTTAGAAACAGAATTTTATAGTTTTTTTGGGCTAAAACCATGATATGGCCAGGCACACAAGGAGACGACACCATTTGGACAAAGCTGTCCACAAGATACAGGCTGTACCATTTGTGGCAGAAACTCCGCCGCCTTTGCTTCCCATCTCGTTGTGGCTATCTTGACTTTTTTTGCCCAGATCCTGCAGAACATCCCAGGCACAGGAGTGAAACGAGGACACAGTCCAGCTGAATGTCCATTTCTGTGGTAGTTTAGATCCTTAATGTTGGCTGTAGAGTTTCCTCATAACGGCTTGGGGAGATTTTTTTTATTTTTATTTGGCAAGAGCGAGCTGTCAGGGCTCCGACAGTTACCCCCATTTCAATCACGAGTCTTGAGCTGAACTTCCAAAACTTAAAGATTTATTAGGAGTAAACATGACAGCACTGCCTGGGTGTAGCCGACTCTGAGATACATCATTCATTGTCACCCTTGACTCTGGTCTTTCCCCCAACCCCTGGGTATTATCGTAATTCATATTTTCCAATGGGACACATCCATAGCCCAGAGCCATCAATCATGCACTCCAGTTAGATCGGCAGAAACTTCAGTCACCTAGAAACTATCTTTGAAAACATTTATGGAATGCAAGCTGCCTACTGCTCCCCGCTCCCTTTCTGTTGGCAATTCTAAAAGGACCATAGAAATATTGTATGAGTTGACACGAGGTTTGTTGAACAACAAAAAAAGCAGAGCACAGAAAAAAAAAAGGATCCAAGATGGATACAGAAAATCTAAGAGAGGTAGCCACGCATCGCCCTTTAGAGTGTCTTGGAGGCCTGGCTCATATTCCCGTTGTGTCTCAGTGTATGCCAACAACTTGGGAAACCCCAGTTTTTGAAAGAATGATCTGTGCCGCTAAGATTCCTGCCGTTTCTTCCTCCCGACCTATCGGCACATCAATCCACACAACGACTTCTCTGTCCTCCTTTTTGAGGACTCGTGTTCTGACCCTGGCTTCGTAAATTGTAATTATTCACAAACTTGTTTTAAAAGCAAAACCTATTTTATTGCAACGCTGGGAACTGTTTTCATTCCCAGCCGGAACTAATCTTAAACAGTCCCCCCCAAGATAAGCACACACCTTTCAGTGCTGTGGAATGCTGCCAAAAATAGAACTATTCAATTAACTATAAAAGAAACCAACCGAAGTACCAGCCATAGAGCTTCAAGGAGTACTCGGAACCAATCGAGTTACTTTGCTTCCTGCAAAGATTTCATCATCTTGGCCTGCCCTTTATACCTTATGGGAGGGGCAATCACCTCCCAGCCTTATCCCGAGTTGCCCCTTCTGTTTCAGCTGCTCTTGCCTTCTAGCAGCTCTGCGCACACGCGCACTGGGAACAGGCTCCCCTTGTTCCTCTTCCTCGCTGCTGCCAGACTCCGAAGGCTCCGGAGGCAGCACCCCAATCCCAGATGGTCCTGGCCTCATCCCCGCATCTGACGCAGGACCCTCATCCGAGTCCTCTCCAGACTCCCTGACTGGTCCCCGTTCTTCCCCACTGTCCAATTCCACTGCCGTCTGCACCGGCTGCCGGCGAACCACAACTAGTAATTTTTGCAGGTGTGCCGTCGAATAAGGCAAATAAATTATTTGGCAGAGTTACGGGGTGGGTAGGGTGTTGCTGCCAAGCTGCGCCGGAAGAGACGCAACCTACCTGAATCAGCTTGTTAACACGCATGTAGTTTTTCACCCAGGCGTTGAGAAGGAAGCCGTTTATATTACAGGCATGAAAACGGTAGCAACCCAACCGCAGGGCTGAATAAATATTCAAACATACTCATGCTTTTTTTTTTTTTTTTGCAAAACACAGACATGCAGAGATTCTTTCCGATAATACCACACCCACCTCCTCCGATCTCAAATATTAAGACATGTCAGCAAAGGAGAGGCATTTGAAACATAATTATTCTTTTAAACAATCCCGTGTGCAGTTCATATGCAGAAATAGAGCCAAGGGCTCTATAGGACCTGCTAGAAAGCCCAGAAAATCCCAAATTCCCTCCTGTTGTTTGCTAATTCGGCCATTTTCTCCCAAAATTGTAGAAACACAGGCCTTCTGGGAAGGAATCAGTGTGCTTTGCTTTGATTTGATTTATGTATTAAATTTTTATGCCGTCCATCTCTCTTACAAGGTGATTCTGGCCTTAAAAATTTGGACTCTAGAAAGTAAACCTAGAGGTTGAGACCAACAGCGGGCTATTTCCGTACAAGTAGTCCTCAGCTTATGACCGTAATTCGGACCAGAATTAGTCCTTAACGGTTGTAAGAATCCATGTGGCCGGAAACAATTTTCTGATCATTTTTAAAGAAGTCATTAAGTGAACGCTGCAAATTTCTCCATGCAAAACATCTTCTCTGCCACTGAGCTATATAATTTATATAGAATAATAACAGAGTTGGAAGGGACCTTGGAGGTCTTCTAGTCCAACCCCCTGTCTAGAGGCAGGAAACCCTACACCACTTCAGACAAATGGTTATCCAACATCTTCTTAAAAACTTCCAGCGTTGGAGCATCCTACAACTTCTGAAGGCAAGTTGTTCCACTGATTCATTGTTCTATCTGTCAGGAAATTTCTCCTTAGTGTTCTAGTTTGCTTCTCTCCTTCATTAGTTTCCACCCATGGCTTTTTGTCCTGCCCTCAGGTGCTTTGGAGAATATAGCCGCCATATAATTTATGACGGACTTCTATTCTGTGGTTTGTTCCCAAAACCTCAAGTATCCAATTTGGGGCAAGAAAGGTGCCACTTCTTCAAGAATCAACTTCACCTCATAAAGACATAGCTGCCACAGAGAGGAGGAAGGGGCCAAGCTATTTTCTAAAGCACCCGAAGGCCAGACCAGGAATAATGGATGGAAACTGAACAAGGAGAGATTCAACCTGGAAATAAGGAGAAACTTTCTGACAGGGAGACCAATTAACCAATGGAACAGAAGTTGTCTTCGGAAGTTGTGGGAACGCCATCACTGGAGACTTTCAAGAAGAGATTGGACTGCCATTTGTCAGAAATGGTGTAGGGTCTCCTGCGTGGGCAGCGGGTTGGACTAGATGACCTACAAGGTCCCTTCCAACTCTGATTATCTGTGAACATGACATCTGTTAAGATTCACTTAACAACCGTGTTGCTAACTTAACAAATGCATCGATTCACTTAACAACTCTGGCAAGAAAAATCGTAAAATGGGGCGAAATTCACTTAAGGATTTTTTTTTCACTTAACAACATACATTCTGGGCTCAACTGTGGTCGTAAGTCGAGGACTACCTCTATTGGTTTGGGGCCTGAGCATTCAAAAGCATCTTCCAGATCAGCCTGGCATCCTTCCAGATGTGGCCAATGAGAGGCCTCCGAGAAGCTCACAGGCAGAGAAAATCCTGCCAGCCTTCTCTCTTGTGGCATGGTGGTCCATGCCCTCTTCAGATTAACAGAGTTAATCAAACATTAGAACCTGGGTGGACTTCAACTCCCAGAATCCCCTAGCCAGCATGTTTTAAGAGGGATGGACTAATTCCCAGAATCCTCCAGCCAGCATGCTTTAAGAGGAGATGACTTCAACTCCCAGAATCCCCTAGCCTGCATGCTTTAAGAGGAGTGGACTAACTCCCAGAATCCCCCAGCCAGCATGCTTTAAGAGATGACTTCAACTCCCAGAATCCCCCAACCAGCAAGAAATCCATTCCTCTTAAAGTATGCTGGCTCCAGAAGTCTGGGTGTGGAAGTCCTCCCCTCTTAAAGCATCCTGGCTGGGGGATTCTGGGAGTTGAAGTCCTCCCCTCTTAAAGCATCCTGGCTGGGGGATTCTGGGTGTGGAAGTCCTCCCCTCTTAAAGCATCCTGGCTGGGGGATTCTGGGAGTTGAAGTCCTCCCCTCTTAAAGCATCCTGGCTGGGGGGATTCTGGGAGTGGAAGAACTCTGTTCCAACTGCCAGTTGTCTCACATTCCATTACCTCAGTTCAAATTGGCAGACGTTCCCCTCCTTCACTCAGGAGCGGCCTGGGGCTCCTTACAGTACTAAACGTTGCTACCTCACCAAAATGTCTACACCTTCCACCTATGGAACCGCTTCTGAACTTAAGGCGGCGGGAGAAATATTAGCTCAAAAAAAAGACCAGAAGTGTTGTTTTTGGAGGGTTATTGATCCTCTCAACAACATTGTTGGAGTTAAAGTCCATACATCCTCAAGCAGCCAAGGTTGAGAAACATTGGTCTAAGAGTTCTACACCGTATATGAATTGCTGGTAGTCCTTTGACTTACGGCCACAATGGACCCCCCAAATTTCTGTCGCTAAGTGAGACGTGTGTTGAGTTTCGCCCCAATTTTTCTTGCCCCAGTTGTCAAACGAAACATTTGCAGTTGGTAAAGGAGTAACAGGGCGGTCAAGTGATTTTGGATGTGGTTGTTGACTTTGCTTGTCAGAAGGTCGCAAAAGGGGATCGCCTGACCCCGGGACACTGCAACCGTCATAAATATGAGTCAGTGGCCAAGCATTGGAAGATTCTTCTTGATTGGCACCTGAATGTTGATCACATGACCACAAGGAAGCCACAACAGTCCTGTGTTGCCTGTTACTGTGGTCCTCAGATACAGACAGAGTTGGAAGGGACCTTATAGGTCATCTAGTCCAACCCCCCACCCAAGCGGGAGACCCTACACCATTTCTGACAGATGGGAGTCCAATCTCTTCTTGAAAGTCTCAAGTGATGGCGCTCCCACAACTTCCAAGGGCAACTTCTGTTCTATGGGTTGATTGTTCTCTCTGTCAGAAGGTTTCTCCTTATTTCCAGGTTAAATCTCTCCTTGTTCAGTTTCCATCCATTAATCCTTGTCTGGCCTACAGGCGCTTTAGAAAACAGCTTGACCTTCCTCCTCTCTATGGCAGCCCCTCAATAGTTACAAGTCCCTTTTTTTCACTGCTGTTGTAACTTCAAATGGGCCCTCAATAAACTGTTGTAAGCCAAGAACCACCTGTATATGTGCATATTGAGAAAGTATGCATTTTTAACAGTAAAATGTAAACATCCAATTTTTTTTTTAATTTTTTTTTTTTGATACTTGTTTGTGTCTGGGAGGAGGAAGACAAAGCAGAGGATAAAAAGGAAATGTTTTTGGATAAATTCTCTCTTGGGGTTCTTTTTAAAGAGATTTCAAAATTCAAATAATTTAGAATGATTCTTCTTAGGAACACAGGAAGAGGCTTTATTATACCAGCTCAGACCCATAGTTCAGAATCTTTTACCAAACCTTACTACAGAGGTCTCCAAACTTGGCAACTTTAAGACTTGTGGACTTCAGCTCCCAGAATTCTGGGAGTTGAAGCCCACAACTCTTAAAGTTGCCATGTTTGGAGACCCCTGCCTTACTAGATGGGGTTGGGGGGGGGGGTATAGTCAGAATTTTACATTGTGGCGGGTCAACCCCAGCCCACCCAGCATTCCTTAATTAACTCCCACATCTGTGACAATGCAGCATTTAATTTCTGGGTATCTGGACACATTTCCAACCCAGTAGCCATCTATCATTTTTTATTATCTAAAAAATGGCTAAGGAGCCTTTGGGCCTTAGGCAGGAGTGGGATATGACAGGGTTAACTACCGGTTCGGGATTTACGAGCTTCCCTGCACGCTGTGAGCCACGCGCCTGTAAATCATCATCAGCATGCTGTGTGCAGAGACGCAGCCTTTGAAACAGCCCTGTTTTCCTGCTTTTTTAACTGCAGCTGTGGCTCATTCGGCAGCTGAAGTTGAAAAATCAGGAAATAAAGATTAGGTAAGAGCCCGGGTGGGCAGGTAGGCAAAAACATCAGCACACATAGAACCGGTTCTATGTCTGCTGCTCTTCAGAGCTACCGTTTCTACAGAGGTGGACAGAACCGGTAGAAACCCACCCCTGGCCTTAGGCCAGTGCCTGACTCAAAGTCAGTTTTCCATTTATTATCAGTTTTAATTAAAATATATTAGTAATTAAATATTTGGAGGGACAAAGGGATGATAGGCCCACGGGTATCTACTTGCTCAACACTGAGAACAAGGGCCTCTCCTAATGCTTGCTACCCCAATCTTTTAAAATGGAGAAGGCCTGCATTTGGCTCCCTTCCAAGCAGATTAGGTATCCCGCTACTTAAGGAACCGCCCCTGAATTTTCTTAATTTCAGAGGAAATGGATAAGTGTCTTTCCCTAACTGCTCTCCTCACCCATATGTTTTATAAACAGTTTTTTTTCCAATAAGGCAAGCTATTACAGGCCCTTCTTTAGAGTAGAGTAGAGTAGAGTAGAGTAGAGTAGAGTAGAGTGGAGTGGAGTGGGGAGTAGTGGAAAGTAGAGTGGAGAGTAGAGTAGAGAATAGACAGTAGAGTGTAGAGTAGAGTGTAGAGAGTAGTGTAGAGAGTAGAGTGTAGAGTAGAGAGTAGAGTGTAGAGAGTAGAGAATAGAGAGTAGAGAATAGAGAGTAGAGTGTATAGAGTAGTGTAGAGTGGACAGTAGAGTGTATAGAGAGTAGTGTAGAGAGTAGAGTGTATAGAGTAGACAGTAGTGTAGAGTAGAGAGTAGAGTGTAGAGAATAGAGAGTAGAGTGTATAGAGTAGAGTAGTGTAGAGAGTAGAGAATAGAGAGTAGAGTGTATAGAGTAGACAGTAGTGTAGAGTGCAGAGTG
>NW_020716939.1:0-11224 GCF_900518725.1 Notechis scutatus | reverse complement strand
TGTATAGAGTAGACAGTAGTGTAGAGTGCAGAGTGTAGAGTGTAGAGGAGAGGAGAGAGTAGAGTGTATAGAGAGTAGTGTAGAGTAGAGAGTAGAGTAGAGAGTAGAGTGTATAGAGTAGAGAATAGAGTGTACAGTAGAGAGTAGAGTGTAGAGTAGAGTAGAGAGTAGAGTGTATAGAGTAGAGTGTACAGTAGAGAGTAAAGCAGAGCAGAGCAGAGCAGAATAGCAGAGTTGGAAGGGACCTCGGAGGTCTTCTAGTCCAACCCCCTGCTCCGGGAGGAAACCCTCTACCATTTCAGACAAATGGTTGCCCAATCTCTTCTTCAAAACTTCCAGGGTTGGAGCATTTGCATCTTCTGGAGGCAACCATTTCTCGGCATCATGTTTTTCCCGCACGATTCAGCATAGGTGGTTCTTTCCACCCAATCCAAATTGAACAAATTCAACGTTTGCAACCGCGGCTGATCGAGACTCTCTTCCCATCCTGCGGCTGTAAGACGGAAAGTACGCGGCTTATTTTACAAATCCCTGCAAACAGAAAACTAAGCCTTCAGGGATTACTTCCGACCTGCTAGTTTTCTACACCCAGGGGGTTAGGTTTAGAGATCCACAGAAAAGGAAAGCCTTGAAATATTTCTGGGTGCGTCTCTTACTTTTCAGAGAACCGGCAGAGTTTCTTGCCCTAAATGCATTCTCTGGTGCTTCACAAAGTACGAACTGGTGGTGAAACTTTTCCCGCAGTAGTTACACTTGTAGGGTTTCTCCCCCGTGTGGGTCCGTTTGTGGAGCACCAGGTGGGCTTTACAACTGAAGCCTTTCCCGCAGGCCGTGCAGGCGTACGGTTTCTCCCCCGTGTGGGTCCTCTCGTGGTACAGGAGGGCCGAGCGTTGCCGGAAGCTCTTCTCACAGGTGGAACATTTGTATGGCCGCTCCCCGGTGTGGATCCACTTGTGTTTCACCAGATCCGAACTCCGGTGGAAGCTCCCGCCGCAATCCGAGCACTTGTAGGGCTTCTCTCCCGTGTGGATCCGCTCGTGCTTCACCAGGTCCGACCGTTGGTGGAAGCTTCTCCCGCAGTAGGAGCAGGTGTGGGGCTTGTCCCCCGTGTGGAACCTCTCGTGCACGATCAGCTTGGACCGCTGGCTGAAGCACTTCTCGCACGTGGTGCACTTGAACGGCTTCTCGCCTGTGTGGATCCGCTCGTGACGGGAGACGTCGGAGCTGCGGTTGAAGCTCTTGCCGCAGAAGGAGCATTTGTACGGCCAGTCTCCGGTGTGCAGCCGCTCGTGGGCGATGAGCTTGGCAACCTGGCAGAAGCTCTTGTCGCACACCGAGCATTTGTAAGGGTTCGCACCCGAGGGGAAGCCCTCTGGGCCGAGCAAACCGGAGACGGGATTAAAACTCCCCCCACAGTTTGAACACAAGGACGGCTTCGGCCCGGATGCGTTTACGTCCGTTCCTTTGGGGCCGTTCCCCTGTGGGCCTTGAGGACTCTTCTGGGGTTCTCCCGCCTCACCAAACCTGCCTGTCCCTTCCCGCCTTTCCGGGGACGAGGATCCGCGGGGCTCCATTCCCATGGTGTCGTTCCACTCATCATCTTTTTTAATTTCACCCACCTGAGCATCGTCTGCAGGAATAAAGAGAAAACGCACGAATATTCGTTCTCAAAAGAAGAGTGGAAACTAGAGACACTAGACCAGTGGTGGGATTTAAATGTTTTTACTACCAGTTCTGTGGGTGTGGCTAGGTGGGCGTGGTCAGGCCTTTTTTTTTTTTTTTGCTTTTTTGCAGTTGCCCCCCCCCCCACCCATTTTTTGGGGCCTTCTGGGCCTCAGAAGAGCCTCTGAGGGGGCATTTTTGCTCCCAGAAGGCTCCTCTGAGGTTCAGGAAGAAAATAAACAGAGCATGGGAGGGGCTCGCAGCACCCCCTCCACGCTCCATTTTGGGCCTTCTGGGCCTCAGAGGAGCCTCTTGGGGGGGGGGGGGTTTTTGCTCCCAGGCTCAAGGAAGGCAAAAAATGGAGGGGGGGGTCTTTAGAAAGGATGATATCTATATTTTTCTTGCTAAAATAACTCACTTCAATAAATACATACATTTATAATATAAGAAATAAGAGCGGCGTGGGGGCCTAGCGGTGAAGATCAATCCTAGGTAGGGGCAGATATTTCTCTTCTAGGATGCAAAGAAAAAAAAATCTGCTGTGAACTCCATACAGGCCACAGGAAGGGCATCCGGCCAGTAAATGCTCAGCTCCATCCAGTTGCCACAACTCTAGCCTGAATTAAGGGATTACAGAGTTGTAAAAAGGGAGTTAATATTGCTATAAAGGCATTCATTTATTTAACAGGTGTATAATGTCTATCTTGTAAAAATCATTAAGTGACTGATTGTTATGGCTGCCCAACTCATACAGGGTGACTCTCCTTGCATGTTCCTTTGCTCATCCCACACCCTCTTTTAACATTTGGAAATTAATAGTAAATATATTAATTAATATATTGGTTTTTCATCTGTTTCTAAATACAAGGTTTATCTTTTCCTCTCAGATCCTTCCATCTTTCGGCTTCTACTTCGCGGACATCATCTGCTCTCATACCCTGATGTACTTCTGTATATCTAAACAAAAATGGGTTGACAGAAAATTATTTTCTATTATAAAATTATTATTATTTAAATAAATGATCAATAACTGTTGAGCAAGTTTAGTTCGTCAGCTCCACAAAGGAAGCTCAGGCCAGAACCATCAACTTCACAGGAAAACTAGAACTACACATTAATGAGAGAGGCCGGTGTTGGCAACAGTATGGACTTCAAATCCCAGAATTCCCCAACCATCATGGTTGCCAAGGTTGAGAAACGCTGATCTAATTGGTAGTAAGAACTGCTTACCTTGAGAAAGGTGATCCTCGTTGACCTCCTGTTTGATCGGCCTGTTAAGCGGTCTTTCAGATGATGCTGGATCAGAGTCAGGACAATTCACAGTCACCACATGAAACATCCCTGGGCCCTAAAAATAAGCAAATACTTGGAATTAGTCAAGAAGGGGAGCTATTGGAGGATTAGGAAAACCAAGATACCTTCCTTCCTTCCTTCCTTCCTTCCCACTCCCTTTCTTTCTTTCTTTCTTTCTTTCTTTCTTTCTTTCTTTCTTTCTTTCTTTCTTTCTTTCTTTCTTTCTCTTTCTTTCTTTCTTTCTTTCTTTCCTTCCTTCCTTCCTTCCTTCCTTCCTTCCTTCCTTCCTTCCTTCCTTCTCTCTCTCTCTCTCTCTCTCTCTCTCTCTCTCTCTCTCTCGTTTTTCATCTTTCTTCTTTCTTTTTCTTACATCTTAACTGCCTATCTCCCTCAGAGAACTCTGGGCAGTATACACAATATAACCAATACAATTAACATTAAAACCAGAATTAATTTCAGATTAACCCTTTTTCAAATTATAAAATAACATTACAAACTTTTAAAATTCCATGTTGCCTTCAGTCGGGTCCCTTCAGGATAGCCGTGGCTCTCAAAAAGACGCCCAAAATTGCTCTCGTAATACCCATCATGCCTCATGCCACCCAAAAGAACGTCCCTTGGTAAATTAAAAAAGGTAGCTAACAGCTTCTATAAGGATTTGGATGGCTGGTGGCCCACCTGAGGTCCTAAAAGTGGACTTTTAGGGCACTCTCACCTTCTGCTCCTGCCTCCTTCGTTCCTCCGGGTGCCTCACCAGGAAGTCCTCTGCCAGGGCCACGGCCTGGGCACACGTGTGAGGATGGCACTCCCGGACCCAACACTCCATCGCCCGGGGCAGGACACCCAGGAACTGATCCAAGATCACCAGCTCCAGGATCTGCTCCTTGGAGTGCCTCTCCGGCTTCAGCCACAGGCGGCAGAGGTCCTGGAGACGACTGCAAAGCTCCCGGGGACCTTCCGCTTCTTGGTAGAGGAACTGCCTGAAGCGCTGGCAGGGGGGCTTCGGGTTTGGGGCCTCCTGGCTCTGCACCTCCTCCTTCACTTCCCCTCTTTCTTGGTCAGCCAGCTGCATCCCTCCCACGAAACCTGGCGGCACAGGTTGGAAGAACGCCCCTTCCGAGGACCGCTGGCCACCGGCGGCCGCCAACGCTAGATGGGCCAAGGGTGCCTTGGCGTCCCTCCACGGGGCAGTCGCCGGCAGAGCTCTGGCCCCCCACCCCGAGCAAGGGGGCTGCATGGTCCCCAGGAACTCCTGCCACTGGGCTTCCCAGTGTAGAGACGACAAGCAATCCTCTTCCGGCTCCTGCTTAATGTAGGGAAGTCCTCTCCTCCACCTCAGATCTTGCCGGTCAGAGCCCATCGGGGCCACACTGGGGCTTTCCCTTGGCCCATCCAGGTCTAAGGATGGCTTCAGGTCTGCGGGAGATTCTGGGGCCTCCATTTTCATCGTTGGGTTTGACGGTGGATCAGGCTCGGTTCTATCCAGGGTGGTGGATGGAGAAGAAACCCCCAAAATGGTGGCTTGAGGACTGCTGTCACATGACTGAAATGCGAGGGGTGAAAATAAAAAGTTCTCTGTTGTTGTTTTTAATCCTCAAGATATATATATTTTTTTGTTCTTTGCTCCAGATCTGGGGTGCTAAATTTTCTCCCGGGAAGCACGAAGCACTAAAAGAAACACACAAAAATTTTAAAAAAGTCAGCTCTTGTTGTAGAAGTGTGGA
This sequence comes from Notechis scutatus, assembly GCF_900518725.1. Next base: position 6,545 of record NW_020716939.1, on the reverse strand, counting down.
CTGTGATGTTTACTCAGGGGGATAAATATTGGCATATAGAGCGGTGCGGTGGTCTAGCGGTGGAGCTCTCGTCTCACAATCAGGAGGCTGTGAGTTCGATCCTAGATACAGGCAGATAGTTTAGTTTAGAATTCTTTAATTCGAATTCTTTATTGGCCAAGTGTGATTGGACACACAAGGAATTTGTCTTGTGCAAATGCTCTCAGTGTACATAAAAGAAAAGATACATTCGTCAAGAGTTCAAGAATCATAAGGTACAACACTTAATGATAGTCATAGGGTACAATAAGCAATCAAATCCCACTAGGAAACAGTTGATAAAAATCGTAAGGGTACAAGTGACAACGTTATAGTTATATAGTCACAAGTGGGAGGGGATGGGTGATAAGGAGTGATGAGGAGATTAATAGTAATAGTAGTGCAGACTTTATAAATAGTTCAACAGTGCTGAGGAAATTATTTGTTTAGCAGAGTGATGGCCTTCAGGGAAAAAACTGTTTACTTTATTTACTTTACTTTACTTTATTGTCACTGCACCTTGTACAATGAAATCAAACACCATCTTCAGTGCACATCATGAAAATAAACACAAACACACATCCTTCACCCTCCACACACTGAAACGGAAACCCCCAACACCACACCAACACTGCATGATACAGCAGAATTCAACAGAGCTATTTCCCTGGGATAGAAGCTGTTTTTCAGCCTCTTTGTCCTTGTTTTTATTATCCTGTACCGTCTGCCAGATGGTAATAGATCAAAAAAAAAAAGGGTTCCCAGGATGAGATGGATCTTTGAGAATGTTTTGAACTTTCTTAAGGCAGCGGGAGCTATAAAGCTCTTCCAAAGAGGGGAGAGGGCAACCCATGATCCTCTGGGCAATGACCTTAACCCCCTGGAGTGCTGTCCTATCTGCCCATAGTTCTCTCTCGGGGCACACTGAGAATATATCTGCTGAACAAAACTCCGCATTGGTGACAGGAAGGGCATCCGGCCATTAAAACACTCTGCTAGCTCCATTCAGTTGCCCAGACTCCGTCCCACAAGGGATTATGAGGTTGTTAAATGATGATGATGATGATGATAAATGTTGGCATATAATAAACAACCCTGGCTTTAAGTACAGGTAGTCCTTGACTTACAACTCAACAATTGAGCCCAGGATTTCCGTTGCTAAGAAAGAGAGCAGTTAAGAGAGATTTGCCTCATTTTACCACCTTTCTTGCCACAGCGGCTAAGCAAATCACTGCAACTGTTAAAGTGAATCATTTGATCATTAAACGAATCTGGCTTGCCTCATTGGCTTTGCTTGTTGGAAGATGGCTGCGTGTCAGGGTTCCGACAGTTACCCCATTTAAATCAAGAGCCTCGAGGCAAACTTCCAAAACTTCAAAAGGATTTACTGGGAGTTAACATGTCCGGCACTGCCTGGCTGTAGCCGACTCTGAGACACATCCTTCCTTGTCACCCTTGTCCCTGGTTTTCCCCCCACCCCTTAGGTGTATCGTAATTCATATTCTCCAATGGGACACATCCATAGCCCAGAGTCATCAATCATGGTCTCCAGTTAGAATTTTGCACAGCAGAAACTTCGGTCACCTAGTTACTATCTTTGAAAACTATTTATGGAAGGCACTTTTGGTTTGCAAGAGCACTGCACACCAGAACAACTAGACACAAGGAGTTTTTCCCCAAATACCATCACCCTGCTAAACAAATAATTCCCTCAACACTGTCCAACTATTTACAAAGTCTGCACTACTATTACTGTTAATCTTCTCATCACTCTTTCTCGCACATCCCCTCTCACTTGTGATTGTATGACTGTAACTTTTCGCTTATGATTTATATTAACTGTTTCCTAGTATGATTTGATTGCTTATTGTACCCCATGACTATTATTCAGTTTTGTACCTGATGATTCTTGACTCTTGACAAATGTACCTTTTCTTTTATGTACACTGAGAGCGTTTGCACCAAGTCAAATTCCTTGTGTGTCCAATCACACTTGGCCAATAAAGAATTCTATTCTACCAGTTGCCAAATGTCCAAATTTTGACCATGTGATCATGGGAGATGCTGAAACGGTTGTTAAGTGTGAAAAACAGTCATGAGTCACTTATCAGTCAGTGCCTTTGTAACTTCTAACAGTCACTAAACAAGGAGGTCTAAGCTGAGGGATACTGTATTTTTTAAAATCCTTTTAATTAGCAAATATTAAGGATATTAATATTAGGGATATACCGTATAGGTAGCCTCTAAGGATATTAATATTTTATTTTATTTATTTATTTGATTTGTCTCCCTTATATTAGGGATATACCACGTAGGTAGCCTCCCAAATGCTACCTTCCCATTCCAGCCTCTGACAAGCCAAATCAACAGGAAGCTGGATCTGCTTTACAACTGTGTGATTCACTTAGGAACCTCAACAATTCGCTGAACAACGGTGACAAATAGGTCATCAAATCAGGTCACTTAATAACCATCTTGCTTAGCAATTCCGGTCTCAATTGTGCTAATATCAGTTGAGGACTTCCTATAATATTCAGATACCGGTGTTTAATTCTCTCTCTAAGGGCCGATCAACATGCACGACGTGCCCATATTACGTCCTTTTAATCTTTCTGATTGTATTTGGAGAAATTCACCATTCTGTGTGTTGCCATCAATCCTGCTCTAATAAAAAGAAACAACTTGCTTCATATTTAACAACTGCAGGCTTGCATGCTGGGAGCCATCCTGTGGATTATTTTTTTTCATAATCACTAAGAAAATAGCTTTATTCAGAGTCTCTGGGTTCAGAGAAGAGCAACTAAGATGAACAAAGGCCTGGAGACTAAAACATATGAAGAACGGCTGCAGGATTTAGAGAAAAGAAGGACTGGCAGGGGGGGTTGGAAACTCATCAAGGAGAGAAGCAACCTGGAATTAAGGAGAAACTTCTTCACAGTGAGGACAATAAACCTTTTTGCCTTCTGAAGTTGTGGGTGCTTCATCACTGGATGTTTTTAAGAAGAGTCTAGAGACTTATCTGAAATATTATAGGTTTCTCGTCCAGGGGGTTGGACTAGAAGACCTCTCCAAGGTCCCTTTCCAGCGCATCCATTCTATTGCTTAAAAAGCCTCGCGTTTTTTTTTTCTCTCTCTCTCTCTGCCGTCCATCCTTTCACACGACCCATCAAGGGCAACCCGAGTCGCCCATCGTGGTCAGCTGGCTTCATTTCAACCAGGCTAGACTGGCTGGGGTGTATCCCAGCCGAGAAGGGGCTTAGTAGGGTCATAAGCACCAAAGGGCAAAGGCAAAAAAAAAACCTGTTGGCGTTGGGTCTGATTCTGGACCGGACCGGACCGGAGATCCGGCTTTGCGCTGCGCACCATGGGCTCGGCCAGCCCACCCCCCACCCCTCTTTTTTTAAATTTTGTTTTTATGGCGGAATTTTCTTCCGCCATAAATTAATTTTATTAATTTTCTTTATGGCGGAAGAATGGCCGAGGATGAATTGAGGCCGGGTCAGGCTGGCCGCAACTCCGGGGACTTGATCGGACCCGGAGAGCGGCGGCTGTCCAGGTACCCAGCCAAAAATAAAAAATAAAAGATCGGGCGCGCGCCTTCGATCGCATGATCGCATCGATCCCACCGATCCGATCGATGGATCGGTCGGTCGGTCTCCGGGAGCCCCCGTTGCAGCCACCCCACCCCACCCGGCCAAAAGAGACCCGATCGCGCGGCGGCCTATATATATACCTTGGCCGGTTCCCGGGGCAGCTGCCTGCCGGCGAAAGGCTTCCCGTTCCTGGCGACGCCCCCAAATCCAGGCGCCTGGCGGAGAAGCAGGAAGGGGGCCTCGGCCTTTTGCAGCCTTTCCCTTTCCGAAAAAGCGTCCACAGGCCGCCTCCCAAGCCGCCAGCCGCCGCGGCTCTCTATCGCTTTAACTCTTGGGGGACAGAGCGGAGCCCGGGCGCGGCTTTGGCGGCTTCGGAAAAAGCCAAGCTGGCCTCGGGGAAGGGCAGGGAAAAGAAATCGACCAAGGGGGAACAGCTTCGCCTTCCGAAGTTGTTATAGGGGAGCTTCATCCCTGGAAGCTTTTTCAAGGAGAGGACTGGACAGCCGTCTGTCAGAAACGGTGTAGGGCCTCCTTGTTTATGGGGGGGGGGGTCAGACTAGATGACCTCCAAGGTCCCTTCCAGCTCTATTCTGATTGATTGATTGATTGGAGTGAACATGTTGATGGTTTTCTTGCTCCTTTGCTTTGGAATAATTCCTAGAGTAATCTCTGAGGTACTGAGACTCGTTTCACTAAATCTATTAATTGAATATTTACCTATATAACTGTGATGTGATTCATTAAATGGAATTTACCTTCAGTTTTAGAAGGAAATGATTGATTGATATTCTCCAAAGCCCCAGAAGGCAGGACAAAGAAGCAAGGGGTGGAAACTGATCAAGGAGAGAAGCAACCTAGAACTGAGGAGACATTTCCTGATAGCCCTAACAATAAATCAGGTGGAAGTTGTGGAAGCTTTCCAGGAGAGACTGGACTGCATGTCTGTCAGAAGTGGTGTAGGGTCTCCTGCTTGGGTGGGGGTTGGACTAGATGACCTCCAAGGTCCCTTTCAAGCTCTATTCTGATTGATTGATATTCTCCGAAGCCCCAGAAGGCAGGGCAAAGAAGCAACGGGTAGAAACTAATCAAGGAGAGAAGCAACCTAGAACGAAGGAGAAACTTTCTGACAGTGAGGACAAATAATCAGGAGAAGGTCTTCGTTACGGGAAGCTTCCTCATTCTGCTTGGCTGGGAATTCTGGGAGTTGAAGTCGACCTGTCTTACAGTTGCCAAGTTTGAAAAAAAAATACTATTTTTATGATTTGTGAATGAATGTGGTGAAGGTGTGTGAGAATGGGTGTGTATCACATCAGCCCTTTAGGGCCAGGAAAAGCCTTTATTAGAGTTAAAAGGCAGCCCAAAGCTTTCTGTCTCTAGAAAGAGTGCAGAGAAGAGCAATCAAGATGATTTAGGGGCCTGGAGGCTAAAACATATGAAGAACGGTTATAAGAACTGAGCATGGCTAGTTTAGTGAAGAGAAGGACTAGGGCAGACATGATATCCAATATCTAAGGGGCTGCCACAAAGAAATGGGCGTCAATCTATTTTCCAAAGCACCTGAAGGCAGGAAAAGAAACAATGGATGGAAACTGATCAAGGAGAGATTTAACCTAGAACTATGGAGAAACTTCCTAGCAGTGAGAACAATCAACCTGTCATGCCCCAGTTGGAATCTGATTCCAAGGGAGAAGTGGAACAGCTGACAGAGAGTGGGAGTGTGGCTCAGGTGGCTGTGGAGGAAACTGGGGAAGGCCCACCCCCTCTTCATCCTAGGGCATGCAGGGAGGAAAGGATAAGGGAGCAATGTGGTTTATGGGGGAGGAAAGGGCCCTGATCCCCTTCATGGGCTGCAGCTGGGAAGACTGTTTAAAAGGGCAAACTGCGCATGGCAAAGTTGCTGGAAGCAAAGCATGTATTATCTTTGTCGAGGCTTATCTGGGTTTGGGCATCCTCCCAACTGTGTGTGCTTCGTTATCTTTTGGAAGTCTGCAAGTTATTATCCTGGCCTGTCGTGTTAATTACTTCAGTGTGGTTTGTGCTGGTTTTTAAAATTTCTACTTTATCTGTATTTTGGGTTTGGACTGCATTTCTTCCCTTTGTAGAAACCAAAGTTCTTTGCAGGAAGCAAAGAAGTTTTTGCACTCAAGCCTTGTGGACGTTCGGACTCTCTTAGTTTGTGTTTGGAAAATATGTCTTAGTAACTTTAAGTGTTCTTGGCAGCCTTGCACACACTTGGCAAGGCTTGTTCTTATCAGAGACAATCAGTTTGAAACAGCCTGTTAACCATGAAGAAACGGAATTTGTAAAGAATCATTAAAAGGTTTTGCTGTTACCTCTGTTTCGTGTTTGTTTCCGTGGAACAAGGTTTGGGTCAGAATAACTTGTAAGGCCGCTCTCCTGTGTGATTTTGCTGCTGGGAACCATGGGCCCTGGACTCCCTGACGCCCTTCCTCCTCTACCTCCTCCTCCCCACAGCCTCTTTCCTGATCCAGGGGAGGCCCAAGAGCCACTTACTCAGCCCACTTTGGCTGCCCAGCATGGCACAATCTGACCGCCATCTTGTCTGCTTTGACCCGCCCAGCCCATCTCCTGAAAAAGGCCTCCTTGGTTATTTTGGACAATGCTTTTATTAAGGATTATATGCATACAAAGAAATTTATTACAAATAATGTGAATATATGAAAAAAGACAATGAAAAAAAGGAGAAAAATCCCTCAAAAAAAGATAGCAGAAAAAGAAACTTTTCCTCCTCCTCAGCCAGCAGATTCAACATCAAAACTTTATCATTAAATAAACAACCACATTCATTCCACCCTACACCCCATTTTCTCCTCTCTAACTTTTCAGTTCTCCTCATGGATCAATAAAATCTAGTAAACATTAAGAGAAATACCTGGTTCCTTGACTTAGGACTGAAGGAACTTATCAAAGAAA
>NW_020716938.1:490987-507534 GCF_900518725.1 Notechis scutatus | reverse complement strand
AGAAAGAAAGAAAGAAAGAAAGAAAGAAAGAAAGAAAGAAAGAAAGACAAACCGGAACAATTCCAGAAGCTCTGAAACAATTTCAAACCTGCAGCATAGAACAGGTTCAATATGTGTATTGCTTTGTAGAGGATTTGTCTGTTGTTTGGCTGTGTTTTGGCTTTTTGTAAATCTTTCTTTTAACGCACAACTTTTTTTTCCCATCCTGTGTCTTTGTTTTTGTTTTTTTTTCTTTCTTTCTTCTATGTATTGCTTTGCTTCTCATCCAGATCACTTTGGACAGTATGCAGGTATTTTTAGATGGAGGGGAGAGGGAGGGAGGACGGGAAAAAAAACCTTTTCTGGGGTCTTCTTCTACCCAACCTCTTCCAAATCGCCCCTTGCCAAATGCCCTTGGCATTTGCATGGAACCTTTGCATGGAACCCTAAACACGATTGTTACAAAAAAAAAAAAGCATGTCGAATTGCTTGATGCAAATCCTGGTGCATGGCTTGGTGGGGATGTCCAAGCAAACGGGAGATCCTTCAGCCCATAAACCTCCAGGGCAAAAATGCTCCAGGGCAAAAATGCTCCACTGATATCTTCTGGAGACGTTCTGGCAGGTTGGTCACTAATCCGAAGAGTGTGCCTCAGAAAAACCGTGCAAAACTGTTCTCCATGCAAAGTAGAAAGTTTCTCATGACTGTCTGTAGAGTTTGTCTGAATGTACAGTAGGGGATCTAATCCTAACCCTAACCCTAGCCCAGGGGTTGGCAACCCGCGGCTCTGGAGCCTCATGTGGCTCTTTTATCCCCCTGTTGCGGCTCCCTGTCGCCAGTTGGTTCCACCATTGATAGGGCTTTAGGTTAGGATAGGTAGAGGAAAAAGGACGCTGCGCTAGGAGGAGACTGTGGTGGGGGAACGGAACTTCCGGTCAGCAGATGAAAAAAGGACACCGTGCTAGGAGGACACTCTGTGGTGGGGGAACCAGACTTCCGGTCGGCTCCAGAATTGAACGGGGGGGCTTCTGGTTAGGACTTCTGTGACTCTGAGTGTTTAAGGTTGCCTATCCCTGCCCTAGCCAGAAGAGATTCTGGAAAGATCTTGAGTTTGGCTGCAGGGCTTTGTAGTGATCCCTGAGCAGTTGGCAACTCTTAAGAAAGATGACTTCGATGAACCTTGAAAGATGTTTAGGAGTGCCAAACCTGGTTAGAACATGGATAGAAGACTTCCTGGAATTGCCAGGGCTTCATCTAGACAGGTAATGGAAGGGTGTGGAGCCTGTAGCAATTGTACAAGAGTGGTTTGGGGTGTGTTCTGACCCAGCTCCCCAAACACAACAAACCCTCTGGTGAGAACTCAAAAGATTCCTTTATTAGGAATGCCGGCGGCCCTGGCAAGAAGTTGATCTTGCAGGGTAACAAGTCTGTCTGTCTGGAAGATGAATAGTTGTCTGCCACACCTATTCATCTCCACCCGCTGCCTTTTATCCCCAGAGCTAGGGTGGGGCCTCGCTAGCAGCGGTGGCTCTTCTGTCCCAAGGACCGGCCCATAGATTTCCACTGCTCTCCTCTCCTCTGCCTTCTGTGCATCTGCGCATGAGGCACTGGACCCAGCTGTTCCTCCTCTTCCTCATCAGCCACCTCCAGACCTGGGGGCTGTTGACTCTCCATCTGACGGCTGATGGACAGCCCAGGCTCCGCCTCTCCCCCCCCCCCTCTCTCTTTCTGCCAGTTCCATTCCCTCCCCCCTCCCCAAAGCTCCCAGGTTGCCCGATGCTGTTCCTGACTCCCACGCCTCCTCCTCTGATTCGGCTGCTGGCGGGGCCAGTGGCTGACAGGCCACGAAAGGGGGCTACCATTCACCCACCATTGATGGAGGATGCTTTCGGCCATTTCTAGCACATTCAGTCCACGTGTAGCAAGGGCAGAGACTATAGCAGAGACCCATTTCAGCTTCCAGGCCATGCCTTTTTTCTAGCACTTCATATTTGTCCCCTCTTAGATCCCATGGAACAATGGTTGGGATTCATGGATCTTCGTGGAGATTAGGGACGTTGTTCAGGAGGAAGTTGCATGGAATTGGAAGTTCTTTTTCAAGGCAAATGTGGTTCCCCCAACAACTTTAGAAAACTATTTAGTCCTAGATAGAGACGCAAAGAAAACAAGAGGCCCAGAAGCTCAACTATACAATGGACGGTTGAGGGAACTAGGTATGTCCAGTGTAATGAAGAGAAGAATTGGGGATGATGTGATAACAACCTTCCAGTACTCGAAGGGCTGTCACAGAGAAGAGGGGGGTTGAGCTATTCTCCAAAGCACCTGAGGGAAGGACAAGAAGTAACCATTGGAAGCTTAACAAAGAGAGATTCCAGCCTAGAACTAAGCAGAAATGTCCTGACTGTGAGAACAATTAGTGGAAGGTCTTCCCTCTGGAAGTTGTGGGTGGTTCATCTCCTGAGGCTTTCAAGAAGAGACTGGACAGCCATTTGTCTGAAATGGTATAGGCTTTCCTCCTTCAGCAGTGGGTTGGACTAGAAGACCTCTAGGTCCCCTGCAACTCTGTTATTCTGTGTTCTATAATGAGCTGGACAAATTAACATAAATCATATAAATGATGGGTGCTCCGTCACTGGAGGTTTTTAAGAAGAGGCTGGACAGCCATTTGTCTGGCATGGTAGAGGGTCTCCTGCTTGAATAGGGGTTGGACTAGAAGACCTCCAAGGCCCCTTCCAACTCTGACTAGTCTACATTCTAAACTTCTGACACAACTCTGCTTGATCTCAAATCTGCATGTCCCCACTGATTGCAACAAAGGGCCACGGAACATTTCAAACCCCCCAATCAGAGATTGCCATGTTTGCCTATTCCATTTGTCTGTATGGATTGTTCCCGGGAAGGATTTGGACAGGAAATGGCCAAATTTTTCAGGGCAGAAGTAGGAAACATAGCGATCCTTTGCTATCTCGATGTACCTTTGCCCAGTTCTTTCCTCCTCTCTGTTTGCCCAGGCCAAAGTTTGTGAGCTCGAAGAGAAATGCCGGACGCAGAGTGAGCAATTCAACCTCCTGTCCAAGGAACTGGAAAAGTTTCGGCAACAAACTGGGAAATTCGATCTTCTAGGTACTAATCTGTTGACCTCCTCGGCTCTTCCTGGCTCTCCTGGCAAATCTTTAGCCCAATTAATGAACGGAATTGCCGCCTCTTTGGGTCAAGGTAAGAAGGAAGAGAGGGGTCAACCTTACCAGGTGGATCAGACAAGAAACACAACCCAATGAGCTAATTCTACTTTATTGTAAGGCTATATTGATATAATCTTACAAGTCTGAAAGTACAAATCTACCACTGTCTCCTTTACAGTCTGAGAAACTAGGGAGGGGGTCCCTTCTGGGTCTCTTTCTCCACCCATTTTGCAGCTGTGGGCTATGCTGTCTCTTATCTGATCATCCCCCTGGCAGCATCTCTTGGCCCTGTCTTCCAAGGTCTTTCCCACATGCCATTATAGCCGCATGCTTTACACCTTGAGAAATTAGGGAGGGTCCCTTCTAAGCCTCTTTCTCCACCTGTTATGGTGCTCTGGGCTATGCTGTCTCTTATCTCTTCATCCTCCAGGCAGCATCTCTTCTCCCCGTCTCCCAAGGTCTCTCCCACATACCCATTACAATAGTCCAGATCAAAAGCTGAACCAGAAGGACTAAGTCTATCTTTATGTTAAGGTTACATTAACACATTCCTGCAAGACTGAAAGGATTTCTCTCCTCCTTCCCTTTTAGTATTTCTCCCTCCTTCCCTCCTTCTCCCAAGGTCTCTCCCACATACCCATTATAACAGTCCAGACCAGAAGTCCAACCAGAAGGACTAAGTTTATCTTTATATTAAGGCTACATTAATACATTCCTGCAAGACTGAAAGTATTTTCCCCACCTTCCCTTTTACTCTCCAGGAAACTAGGGGGGGTCCCTTCTGAACCTCTTGCCTTGCCCGTTATCCAGATGAGGGCTAAGTGGTTCCTTATCTGAATGTTCCTAGGCAGCATCTCTGGTTTTCATCCATCATGTGGTCATTCTCACATACTGTTACATCAGGCCATCTGATCTCAGAAGGACACCTTATCCTTCTAAATGTTTTCTAAAGATCCTTTTAATTAAAAGAAAAAAGAAAGGAGAATACCTTGTGGCAAAAGGAAATGCCATATTGGCAAGAGCGCCTCTGGGGCACCCCAGCTGGTGTGGTTAGAGGATAAACACGATCAATGTTTGTAGGTCAGTCATTTGTTCACCTGTGCTGAAACAAAAGCGAAATAGTTAAGGTGTGGTTATCAGCTTCTCCAGCTCGTCTCCAAGGAAATGGAGAAATGGAAGTTCTCAATTGTGTAATTGGCTTCAAATTCCTAAAACTGCCTGTCAGGTAACCTATAGAATGTTTTGTAAATTCTATCCTGGGGTGAACCTGTAAGACACCAAATTAAATCAACTTTATCCGGCTGGGAGACTCATTTTATTCTTCTCCTGGAAAAACCTGGATGGAATTCAGATTACAGAACTTCTCTTCTGGTTGATCTCTGTGTGATGTAAGGGAAGTGACAGACTGTGGAACTAGAAACAGAACTGTTAGCTTTCATGTAACAGGGAGGAACAAGGTTTTTCGGAAAGGAAAAACATGTCATATGTCTAAATCATTTTTAAGAGTCATATCGAAATTGAGTGGCTATGGTTGCCTGGATTATTTTAATGACTCAGAGTACTTCTGACAGTTTGATAGTTGCAGTTCTTTTAAATGTGATCTTCTATCTAGACAAAAGGTTGTTTCTAGGCAACTTGGCCAGTTACAGTAAGAAAAATAGAAGTTAAAATTGAATTGTATGGAGATATTTTTTTACCCGGATGAATGTTTAAACAGCTTTTTCCAATCCGCCTATCATTCCCATTATACTTATCCTACAATTCTTAGTATCCTTGACAGTGTTAGTTTTAATACAAAATAAAAACCATCACCTTGCTCGGAATTGCCTATATTCTTAGATGCTACCTCAATCATTACTGGTTAGGACTTCCACTCATCATAATAACCACTTGAACACCATCTGCACTGATAATCAGTCAATTGCAAAAGGCAGCCTTGAAACAGCTTACATCCAGCAACAACATCCTTGGGGAGACTTGATAAGGCGAACAAACGTGCCAAATTCAGTCTAAACAAACCACTAAAGAACAGCGCTTTATTTCTGGGGACATGTTGCTTGGAGGCTGGAATTCTGGGAGTTGAAGTTCACCCATCTTAAAGTCACCAAGGTCGAGGAACACTGGTTTAGAATTCTGAATTGCACATCTGGACATGTTGATTGGCTTCAAAAGAGACATATAGTTTGTTTTGGTGTTTGTACCGATCCGGGGAACAAACATTAAGAGAACAGACAGAATAACAGAGTTGAAAGGGACCTTGTAGGTCATCTGGTCCAATCCCCCGCCCAAGCAGGAGACCCTACACCATTTCTGACAGATGGCAGTCCACTCTCTTATTCTTCTTTTTTAATATATATATTTTATTGTTTACAACTGTAATATACAACGGTGCTGCCATTTTGGCGTCACATATACCATACGTACAAAGATATTGCTAAACCATTAACTTTCATATTATTAATACTGTATTTGCTTTTTGGTTCTATTCATTCTGTCTATTTCTCCCTCCGACCTTCCCTTCTTTTTTGTAGCCGTTGATAAAACTTATTCCAAGTTTCATAGTAAGCTGATTCCCCCTTATTTTTCAATTGTAAAGTCAACCTATCTGATTCTGCACAAGCCATTATTTTCTTTATTATTTCTCTTTCTGGTGGTATGCAGTCCAGTCTCTTCTTGAAAGCTTCCAGTGATGAAGCTCACACAATTTCTGAAGGCAACTTCTGTTCCATGGGTTGATTGCTCTCGTTGTCAGAAAATTCCTCCTTATTTCCGGGTTGAATCTCTCCTTGTTCAGTTTCCATCCATTATTCCTCGTCTGGCCTTCAGGTGCCTTGGAAAACAGCTTGACCCCCTTCCTCCTCTCTGGGGCAGCCCCTCAAATACTGGAAGACTGCTATCCTGTCTCCCCTGGTCCTCTTCACTAGACTAGCCAGACCCAGTTCCTGCAACCGTTCATCATATGTTTTAGCCTCCAGTCATCCCCTAATCAAAAGCAAAGGCAGACTGGTTTTCAGCTGCACAAATGGAAACCCAGAAGCTACTGGGAGCGGAGGCTGGGAAACTGAGCATGGTTTTAACCTGGGCAATCACGATAATTAAATACGGAGGGCAGTGAGATGCATTTACTCAAGGATCTAGTGGAGATCATAACTGACGGATCGATACCGATATGACTCGCCTTGCATAAATGCTCTTTTAAGTGCCAGAAGTTAACATGTGTTTGGAGACCTTTAAAATAAGTCTGTCACACTGGAAGGTTTTTCTTTTCACGTTGCTTGTTCTGAGGAAGTATTCTTCTCTCCGTGAGTGATTCGTTCTTTGAGCTGCTTGTTTGGAATTTGCTTACCAGTCTTCCGGATTTTGGGGCATGGCCACTTCTGCGTTTCCTATTGCTTGTTCTTGCTTTTATATCGCCCCTTGTTCCTCCTTCCCACCCCAAGAATGTTAATTATTTTCATCTTCACTTTTGATAGAATTGGGTTATATTCAGGATCATATTCTCAAGAGCATTAAAAAAAAAATGAAAGAAAAAGAAAAACGTTTGGGTCATCGATAGAAGAGACTATTTGTAGCTCAGGGTTCACCTGTGGGATCCTTGGGGTCCTCTGAGTTGTTTGTTTTCTTGCAGACATTTCATGATCCAATTAAGTAACAACATCAGAGTTGGAAGGGAGGAGTGGTGGCCGTGGCCTAGAGCTGGAGCTCTCAACTCACAATCAGGAAGCTTGTGAGTTCAATCCTGGGTAGCAGCAGATATTTGGGCACAATGAGAATATATCAGCTGAACAAAACTCCACATTGGCAACAGGAAGGGCATCCGGCCAGTAAACACTCATCTCCATTCAGTCTCTCAGACTCCACCCCCATGCAAAGGATTACGGGATCATTAAAAGACAAAAAAAAAACAGTATTGGAAGGGAATACAGTTTGCAGAGAAGAAGACGGGGAGGAAGGGGAGGAGAGAGGAAGAGGAAGAAGAGAAGGAAGAGGAAGAGGAACAGGAGGAGACATTAATTTGAACTGTACTTTGTTTTGTTTTAAGGTTTTATTCAGTCTGGATGTTGTCCAGTTCTGGGTTTAATCCAGTTGGTTGCTAAAGATAAATAAATATAGGCAAACATTGCAAACAATGAGAAAGATGGTGTCTGTTATTTCAGAATTGTCCAAGATTGTTCCTACATTTGTTATTTCAATAGCCTATTCAGTTACAATTGCTGTATGGGACAACTAGTGTGACATTCAATTGTGTGTTGCTTTTTCCATGCAGATCATGAAAGTCCCTCCCGAGGCCAATTTGTGATCTCTGAGTACACACGTCCCCTGCAGCTGTCTGGTGACAAACCGGACCAACTCTCCATCAAACCAGCTTTCCTCATCCGCTCACGCTCCAGCATCCCAAGATGCAGATTTGAATCAGACGTACGTAGATGATATTCCTTCCTTGCCTGTAAGCAGGCGGCTTTGCTGAAAATGAATGATAACAGAGACAGCAAACTGATGGAATGTGTGTAGCTCAGGGTTGAACTGTGGGGTCCTTGGTGCTCTCTGAGCTTGGTTGTCTTCTTGTAGACGTTTCATGACCCAACTAGGTAACATCATCAGTGCTAGAAGGGAGTAGGGTTTGCAGAGTGGTGGAGCAAGAGGAGGGGGGAGAAGGAGGACTGTGGGGTCCATGGTGTACTCTGAGCTTGGTGGTTTTCTTACAGACGTTTCATGACCCAACTAGGTAACAACATCAGTGCTAGAAGGGAGTGGGGTTTGCAGAGTGGTGGAGCAAGAGGAGGGGGGAGAAGGAGGACTGTGGGGTCCATGGTGTTCTCTGAGCTTGGTGGTTTTCTTACAGACGTTTCATGACCCAACTAGGTAACAACATCAGTGCTAGAAGGGAGTCAGGTTATGGAGTAGAGGAGGAGGACCACGTGGTCCGTGGTGCTGTTTCCCTTCTTATCCAAGAAGCTTCTTCAGCTCTGACTGGATGGTGGGGAATGGAAGGATTTAAACTCCTTGCAGACAGCTGGTCATTTGCATCCTTTTAGAGGTTGTTGAGGCCGCTTGGAGGTTTATCTGTGTCCTCAGGGCCACCTGAGTAGTGCAAATGGTTCCTGTAGTCTGCAATTCTTTTTTCCCTGGAAATCCATTTCTACCCCCACACCATTCCGAGGGTGTTTTGTCCCAAATTGTATAGTGCTAAAAGTCTGTCGAGATTCTCAGTCATCCAGGTCTTCAAAAGAAGAAGCAAGAAAGTCCAGTTGCCTCCTGAAAAAGTACCTTTGGGACAACCATGACTGAGACAGGCCAGTGCAATTCATTTTTGCACCTTTCCATTCCTTATTAGCACCTCTGCATGGGCTACTGTGTTTAATCTCTCTCTGTGTCTTTGAAATTATCACTTTCCTAAATATATAAAATGGTCTTCAGACTTTCGCACATGCTTAATCTCTCATGAGACACGGTTTGGGTTTCTTTGATGTTAAGAGGAATCCCATTTTGTGTTAAGTCAATGTGTGTAGGTGGACGACTCATCCTGTTCAATATTGTCATGCTCCTGGTGAAGACTGACTCTGAGGGAGAGGAGGAACAGCCGACAGGGAGTAGAAGTGTGGCTCCGGAGGTTGTGGAGGAGGCTGGGGAAGGGCAGAGGCCGGCTGGGTAGTCAGAGGAGGACCTGGGCCCATCCCCTCTCCATCCTAGGGCACGCAGGGAGGAGAGGATAAGGGAGAGATGCAGGCTGCAGCTGTGACAACTGAATAAGAGGACGGACATGCGCAAGGGCGAGTGCTGGAAACAAAGCATGGAAATATCTCTAGTTTATGGTTCCTCTCTGAATTTGGCGTCCTTTCCAGTGTGTGTTCTGTTATCTATGGATGTCCTCCAGCCCTTATCTTGTCTGGTTTGTGTTGTTTTTACTCTGTATAATTTAAACGGCATTTCCTCCTTTTCGTAACTGCTCACGTGGGAGTTTTTTGTCTCCAGTCAAGGATATTTGGAGCTTGGAAGTGAAGGAATAAAAGGGGCTTCACCTGTTTTTTGTGACTGTGTTTATTTTGTATCCCACCCTGGGTCACCCCAAATATCTTGTTCGTGTTCTTGTTGCAGATGGAGAACGAACGGAATTCTAATACCTCAAAGCAGAGGTATTCGGGGAAAGTCCACCTTTGCATTGCCCGATACAGGTAATACGGCCTGTCCAATAAACACTTTCAACCTTAAATTGGTGCTAGTTTTAAATTCTTGATAAGGTCCCTGACCCAACTCCTTTCAAAAACTGACAATGCCTGTCTTGCTCTATGAGGCTAAACTGTTTTTTTCCCCAACCAGGTTATGTTGAATAAGACATAATAGTTGAGTCATAACGCTAAGCCACAATGATTACATTTGCATGACTTCAAGCCCAAAATAATATCTCATTCCAATATCTGAATGCAGGTGGTTATTAATAGTGCCTTTCTCTTTATGAGTAGGGGTGCAGTGGCTCAGTAATTAGAGGCTGAGTGTTGTCCTCCAGTTCCAGAATCCAAATAAAATAAAACTCCAGGTTTATTCCATTTCCGAAAATTTTGTTTATTGAATACACTGCATGGTAATGTCGAAGCAAAACTAACTCTGAGGTTCCCAGGCATCAGTTCATAGAATTAAACAATAATTTCCCCAGCCAAACCTACAACCTCTCACGTACTCATGTAAGTTTGTTATGGGAACCATCTGCTTCGACTTCACACCTGCTACAGTATCCTTGAAAAGG
Organism: Notechis scutatus; assembly: GCF_900518725.1. The sequence continues at coordinate 497,631 of NW_020716938.1, read as the reverse complement.
TTTCAGGTTCTCTCTCAGTCTCCAGCGGAATCGTGGAGGTTTCGTTTCTCCATCCAACCCATTCTAAAGCAATCTCTTCCCCTCTTATTCTACTGGCAAGTTGAAACGAAGAGGCACGTAGCTGCCAAAGTTTCATACTTGACACTGAGCTTGTCAGCTGAGAGCCCAGGCTCGAGACCCAAACGCCACACGATGGAGTGAGCTCCCATTACTTGCCCCAGCTCCTGTCCACCAAGCAGTTCAAGAGTATGCAATTTCAAGTAGATAAAGTAGTTAAGAAGGTATTGCTTCGGTGGGAAGGTAACAGCGTTCTGTGTGCCTTTGGGGTATAGTCATGTTGGCCACATGACCATGGAAATGGTCTTCAGACAACACTGAGCTTGTCAACTGAGAGCCCAGGTTCGAGACCCAAGCGCCACGCAATGGGGTGAGCTCCCATTACTTGCCCCAGCTCCTGCCCACCAAGCACTTTAAGAGCATGCAATTGCAAGTCGATTAAGTTAAAGAAGGTATCGCTTCTGTGGGAAGGTAGCTGTCAGGGCTCCAACAAATCCACCCTCATTCAAATCAAAAGTCTCTAGCCACATCTCAAAAAAAGTAAATTGGTTTATTAGAAATTGCCGTGTTGGCGCGTCACATCATACATTTCCCCCTTGACCCTGGTTTTCCCCCCACCCCCTGGATGTGACTTCTCCAATGGGACACATCCGTCTCCAAGAGTCATCCATCATGCTCTTCAATAACCTTCTTATATGCTCTGACAACTTTGGGCTGCCGAGGTGATTATCTAGGCATTTCAAGAATGTCTTGTTTTCCCCCCCACTCCCTTTTTCTGGCAGCTAAAAAGACCAAAGGTGTATCTTTTTAGTTGACAGTAACAGCGTTCTGTGTGCCTTTGGGGTACAGTCATATTGGCCACATGACCATGGGAATGGTCTTCAGACAACACTGGCTCCCTTGGCCAAGAAACGGAGGTGAGCACTGCCCCCTGACATGAATGGACAGGGGAAACCTTTTACCTTTCCCTCCTTATGAAAGATTCTGAAAACGAATCACAATCTTGTGTTTTCCTTCAGTTACAATCCGTTTGATGGGCCAAATGAAAACCCTGAGGCGGAACTTCCTCTCACTGCGGGAAAATATCTCTACGTATATGGAGATATGGATGAAGATGGCTTTTTTGAAGGTGTGTTGGAGATGGGGGCGTGGCCTAGCAGAACCCATGGTTTAAATATCTTTATTGAAATAGTTCCACCCTTCAGGTACGAAGAAACTTCCTGGCCGTTCTCTTAAACACATGACTTAGTTTATGCAATGAACGGTTGAGTCTCATCTCAAGTCTAAAAAGAGAAGGACTACGGTAGACATGATAGCAGTCTTCCAGTACTTGAGGGGTTCTCTCAGAGAAGAGGGGGTTCACTTATTCTCTAGGACACCAGAAGGCAGGAGAAGAAGTTAGAGGTGGAAGATCATTAAGCAGAGGCCCAACCTAGAACTAAGAAGAAACTTCCTGACAGTAAGAACAGTTCATCAGTGGAATAGCTTGCCTCCTGGAGTCGTGGGTCGCTCCATCACTGGAGGTTTTCAAAAATAGACAGGACAACCATTTGACTGGGAAGGTATAAGGCTCCTGTCTTGAGCAGGGATTGGATTTAGAACAGGGGTCTCCAACCTTGGCAACTTTAAGACTTCTGGACTTCAACTCCCAGAATTCTCCAGCCAGCTGGCTGGAGAATTCTAGGAGTTGAAGTCCACAAGTCTTAAAGTTGCCAAGTTTAGAGACCTCTATTCTAGTATTTTAATAAGAAGCTAAATCCCTGGATTCTATCATCAGCAACACTTTAACTAATGCTCACTCAACTTTTCATTGGAACCCCAGAGCAAGGGTCCTCAAACCTGGCCAGTTTAAGACTTGTGGATTTCAACTCCCGGAATTCCTGAGCTAATACGACTGGAGGAAGAATTTCGGGAGTTGAAGTCCACAAGTCTTAAAGTTGCCAACTTTGAAGACCCCTGACCTAGAGAGATTGGACTGCCATCTGTCAGACAGGGTATAGGGTCTCTTGGTTGGGCAGGAGGGTTAGACTAGATGACCTACAAGATCCCTTCCTGTTAGGCCCCACAGTAAGGTTTTAGAGGGACTGAAAAAAGGATCAGATACGGTGGAGAGGTGGGTGAGATTCCCCTCAAAGCTGTCTCCAGTGTCCCTGAGCTGCTGTGACTTTTTTTCTTCTCTTCTTCTGCCTTGTTGGCTTGGAAAAAAACGCAGATAAAAGGGAGGACAGGCAGGAAGGGAGGACTCTCAGAGGATTAAAACAAACCATGGTTGCTGCAAACCAATTATCCCAATTTTTGCTGCCATTAGATCAGGGGTCTCCAACCTTAGCAACTTTAAGACTTGTGCAATTCCCACAATTCCTCAACCAGCCATGCTGGCTAAGGAATTCTGGGAGTTGAAATGCACAAGTCTTAAAGTTATCAACGTTGAAGAACCCCGCAGGAGCAATAGCATTTACACTTATATGCCACCTTACAACCCTCTTTAAGTGGCTCTTGCCCCGAACAATCTGGGTCCTCATTTTACCCACTTTGGAAGGTTGAGTCAACCTTGAGCCTGGTGAGATTCGAACTGCCAAATTTCAGGCAGCTGGCAGTCAGCAGAAGTAGCCTGCAGTACTGCACTCTAACCATTGTGCCACAATATTACCCTTATCAAGGAAGAATCAGAGTACTACCTAACATTGGACATATTGTATAATTGGATGAGTAATAGAAGCAGAGAATAGTACTATGACTTGATTGCTTATTGTACCCTATGACTATCATTAAGTGTTGTACCTTATGATTCTTGATGAATGTATCTTTTCTTTTATGTACACTGAGAGCATTTGCACCAAGACAAATTCCTTGTGTGTCCAATCACACTTGGCCAATCAAGAATTCTATCTATCTACTAAATAAGGAAAGAAGATTAACAAAATAGATATATACAGTGATAGAATAAACAATGTGAGAAACTGCATTATTGTGTTATGAAATTGTACAAGAATATAGTATTCATAGAGTGAGAATTGTAATGGCGTAATACGATAGAAATAAGCAAATAATAATGACCAATTGGATATATAATATGATGGAGAGAGTATATTGCATGACGGTCTTAATTAGGATGTATAACATGATGGAAGGCGGGGGGGAAAGAGGCTGATGTAACCAGTACACAATGAGGTTGTATAATTGGAATGGCTATGTATGTCAAGGGAAAAAAGTACAATAAAACTTAAATTAAAAAAAAAAGCCTTATCAAACAATTAGTAGATAACTCTTAACTGGGATGGACAGGATCTTCATGTTCTGGCAACATGGCTAGTATGTGTCTTCCTTGTCTCATGTCTCTTTCTCCCCAAGGTGAACTTCTAGATGGACAGAGAGGTCTGGTTCCATCCAACTTTGTGGATTTTGTGCAGGATGAGTCTCGTTTATCCAGCGGGTTGAGCGGTGAGCCAGAGCAGAATGTCCTCAACCACAGTAGTCACCTGGTGGAAGGAGAAGGTCTCCAGGATATCAGCTTACCGGTCCAGTTGGACTCCGGCATCCTCAATAACGGTGCAGGAACTCTGGATGTGAACATTGACGAAATTGGAGAAAACATTGTGCCTTACCCTAGGAAAATTACCCTCATCAAACAATTAGCCAAAAGTGTCATTGTGGGCTGGGAACCTCCAGTCGTGCCACCTGGTTGGGGAACCATCCATAGCTACAACGTTCTAGTAGACAAGGAAGTACGCATGAACGTCCCTTTGGGGAGCAAAACTAAAGCTCTCATAGAAAAATTGAACATCGCTACTTGCACTTATCGGATCTCCGTTCAAAGCATAACCAGCCGGGGCAATTCCGACGAACTGCAGTGCACCTTGTTGGTTGGGAAAGATGTCGTTGTGGCACCTTCACACCTTAAGGTCGACAACGTCAGCCAGGTTTCGGTGGAGATCACCTGGCTCCCCACAAACAGCAACTACAGCCACGTCATCTTCCTCAACGAAGAAGAGTTCGACATTGTCCGGGCCGCCACCTACAAGTATCAGTTTTTCAACTTGAAACCCAACATGGCCTACAAGGTCAAAGTTTTGGCCAAGCCCCATCAGATGCCCTGGCAGCTGCCTTTAGAGCAACGCGAGAAAAAGGAAGCTTTCGTAGAATTTTCGACCTTGCCAGCAGGTAGGCCTTGAGTCTCACAAGGACCCCAAAGTCCTCCTCCTCTTTCTTCTTCTCCTTCTCTTTCTTCTTCTTCCCCCTCCTCCTCCTGCCTTCTTACACTGATGATATTACCTAGTTGGGTAATGAAACGTCTGCAAGAAAACAATCCCAGAGAGCACCATGGACCCCACAATCCTCCTCCTCTTCCTCCCCCCTCCTACTTCCCCCTCTTCCCTCTCCTCCTCCTGCCTTCTTACACTGATGGTATTACCTAGTTGGGTAATGAAACATCTGCAAGAAATGAACCAATCTCAAAGTGCACCACCAAACTCCTTGCTTTGAGTCTCACGAAGTCAGTTGGGGTCAGTTGCGCAGCAGCCCCCAACCATTCCAGCTTGTCGGCCCAGCGTGAGGCGGGGGGGGTCTAGTGTGGGGCAGGTGCGTGCGCACGCACACTGCTCCGTTTTGAGTGGAGCTTTGTGTGCATGAGCATTTGTCCATTTCTCCCACTGCCAAGTTCTGACCGGGCCGCAGCCTGGTAGTGTGGGCCACAGCCTGTTGGATAAGGACCCATGTAGTAGGGGACTGGAGGCTAAAACACAGGAAGAATGGTTGTAGGAATTGCATATGTCTAGAAGAAGGGGATGATAGAGAAGGAGGTGGCCGGATGGGGTCACTGAAGCAGTTGGCGTGAACTTAAATGGACTCCGGAGGATGGTAGAGGACAGGAAGCAGAGGTGGGATTCAGCAGGTTCTGACCAGTTGTGGAGAACTGGTAGCGGAAATTTTGAGTAGTTTGGAGAACCAGCCAATCCCACCTCTGACTGGCCCCGCCAACCCCATCTCTTCTCTGCCTCCCATTGAGTCCCAACTGATCGGCTGGGTCTCCTTTGGTTGCCCTGCATAGGAGAACGGAGCTGGAAAGCAGGTCAGTGGGGTGGGGAGGGAAGGGGGATTTTGCAGTAACTTTCCCCTGCCATGCCCACAGAAGCCGTAGTAAAAAAAATTGAATCCCACCACTGACAGGAAGGCCTGGAGGAACGTTGTTCATGGAGTCCTGTAGGTCAGACACAACTTCGCAACTAACAACAACAGAAGTTTGATGAAAAGAAGGACTAGGGGTGACGTGGTAGCAGTGTTCCGAAATCTCAGGGGCTGCCACAAAGAAGAGGGAGTCAAATTATTCTCCAAACACCTGAAGGGAGAACTAGAAGTAATGGATGGAAACTAATCAAGGAGAGAAGCAACTTAAAACTAGGAGAAATTTCCTGAAAGTTAGAACAATTAATTAGTGAAACGACTTCCCTCCAGAAGTTGTAAATGCTCCAACACTGGAAGTTTTGAAGAAGAGATTGGACAGCCATTTGTCTGAAATGGTAGAGTTTCATTTCAACCATCAAGCCGCTTTGTTGGCTGACTGCGTGTCTCCCATCAGGAGTTCGGTTGTCTAGCATCAAAAGAGGTGGAGAAGCTGTCCGTGGCTCCATCTGTGTCCCTGAAGCAAGTTGCTGAGTCAGCTGGGACGTTCTTCTCTATGAAAGTTCTCACCGCTTGCTCGGTTCAGCCACGAGGTTGCCAAACCTTGAGAGAACTCATGAAATATGCATCTCCTTCATAGTTGCGTAGTTATTTTTAGGCGACTCTTCCATCTAGCACACTTCTTCTATTTCCGGACGGTGAATTTATTTAAAGAGCAAGGCTGCGCTCACAATGCAAGCTTTTTTAAAAAAGTTTCCAAAGGACTAGGATTCTCCGCAGTAGAGTAGGATGGAATAACAGAGTTGGAAGGGACCTCGGAGGTCTTCTAGTCCAACCCCCTGCTTAGGCAGAGGAAACCCTACACCACTTCAGACAAATGGTTATCCAATCTCTTCTTTAAAAACTTTCAGTATTGGAGCATCCACAATTTCTGGAGGCAATTTGTTCCGCTGATTAATTGTTCTAACTGTCCGGAAATTTCTTCTTATTTCTAGATTATTTCTCCTGCCTTCAGATGCTTTGGAGAATAATTTGACCCCTTCTTCTTTGTGGCAGCCTCTGAGAAATCAGACTACTGCTATCATGTCATTCCTAGTAGATCAAGCCTGTCTTGGTTTTGGGAATGGATAATATATTTGTGAATGCAGGGGGCTCCCTTGGGAAGGCCGTCCCACAATTATTTAACTGAAAACAGAGCTTGGTCTCTTCGGTGGATGGGTAGGAAAATTTTTTGGCTGAGTTCCTGCAAAGCCAAAGGAGAAACTACCAGATGCATTCTCATCACACACCGGCTTGGTTAGAGGTTTTAGTAGTTTTAGAGGTTTGTGTGAAGGCTGTTAGCTGATTGGTCCAAGATATTATAGGATCAGCGTGGTGTAGTTTTTACAATGGTGTATTAGAGTTGGTTGAATGCAGCAGGGAAGAACCCGAGGGTTTGGGAGAAGAAGCAGGGAGGTCAAAGTGAAAGA